>JACXGM010007250.1:18072-31123 GCA_016801145.1 Umbra pygmaea | reverse complement strand
AACACCGGCCTCTTGTGGCCGTTGAGCGGAAACACCGGCCTCTTGTGGCCGTGGAGCGGAAACACCGGCCTCTTGTGGCCGTGGAGCGGAAACACTGGCCTCTTGTGGCCGTGGAGCGGAAACACCGGCCTCTTGTGGCCGTGGAGCGGAAACACCGGCCTCTTGTGGCCGTGGAGCGGAAACACCGGCCTCTTGTGGCCGTGGAGCGGAAACACCGGCCTCTTGTGGCCGTGGAGCGGAAACACCGGCCTCTTGTGGCCGTGGAGCGGAAAACACCGGCCTCTTGTCGCCGTGGAGCAGAAAAACCGGCCTCTTGTGGCCGTAGAGCGGAAACATCGGCCTCTTGTGGCCGTAGAGCGGAAACACCGGCCTCTTGTGGCCGTGGAGAGGGAACTGCGACCTTTTGTGCCCAAGGAATTTGTGCGAGTGGGGTCCTACCAGGACATCGAGAGGCCCCAATGGCTTCAAAACAGGGCATTAGCTGAGGGGATCGGGTGAGCAGCCGCTTCACGAGGAAGATCTCAGCCTCTGTCTTTAGTGACCCATAACCGGCCCTCCATGTGAAGAACTGGCTAACCAAGTTTGGACGGGCAGTGATGGCTTGGCCGCATTGGTTCATCCACTCCCGATAGTCCCCATCCACTTCGGGGTCGTTCCTTAATTCATTGAAGATTAAATCCCTCTGGGAACTGAGGCCGGTGGCCATCTTAGAACTGGGGCTGGTAGCCATCTTAGAACTGGGGCTGTTAGCCATAGTGGAACTGGGACTGGTATCCTTCTTGGAACTGGGGCTGGTAGCCATCTTAGAACTGGGGCTGGTAGCCCTAGTGGAACTGGGACTAGTAGCCTTCTTGGAACTAGGACTAGTAGCCTTCTTGGAAATGTGACTAGTAGCCTTCTTGGAAATGGGACTAGTAGCCTTCTTGGAACTGGGACTAGTAGCCTTCTGGGAACTGGGACTAGTAGCCTTCTTGGAAATGGAGCTGGTAGCCATCTTCTTGGAACATGGACTGGGTGCCCTTTTTGGAGCTTCAAAGGCGGCAGGTGTCTCAAAGACACAACGGGGAAGAATGTAGTCCCCATCCATAGCCTCCCTGACTAAAAAGTCCTCATAGGAGGCTTCGTAGAGGTCCCATAGAGGATCCTCCTGGGCCCAGCCACTGCAAAACGGCTCACTCCCAGACATTTTATATTACGCCGATGTATTCTGTAATGAATTCTCCAATGTATGAAGAAAACACTGTTTATTGAAAACAGGTAATCATACATTCAAAAAGGCAACGGCACAGAGGACACTACAAAACAGAATACATGTCAAAACTTTGCAGGGTTCAGGCCAGAAATTCTATCCAAGATTATTGGCTAAAGTACAAAAAGAATAAACTAAGGCAGAATCAAAGATCAATACAAAGCAAAGGTCAAAACCGGAATAACAACATGGAATGCTCAGAATTGGAGAAGTCAATACTCACAAATACCTCGCGAAGAGGCAATGGTTTGTGTGTGCTTTATATATGGACTGGGTGAGTGCAGGTGTACAGAATTAGGCTGATTGAGTCCGGGCTATGGGAATTGTAGTCCTGAAACATGCATGATTAGGGAAGCTGTAGTCCACTGGAAGACGAACTGGGGAATGGGAATTGTAGTTCTGTGTCACATAAACAAAGGAAGTGGCAGTTTCCAGGGAAGGGGAACTGGGAAACGTTACAATTACAGAAGCTGTTAAACATGGGTTATCTTTTAGGCAGCTTTCGGTTGAGGAGGTTTGCAAAGCCTTGCTTGGACTGGAGTCAGGGAAATTTGTGGGAGCTGATAATTTAGAGCCCAATCTTTTAAAATGTGCAGCTTTCCATATAGTTGGCATAGTTCGACTTATTGTTCATTTAACCTTGTCCTCTGGAACGATTTCCAAAGTATGGAAATGTGCCCATGTGTTGCCTCTTCATAAGGATGGAGATCGTGCTATCCTCAATAATTACAGACCCATATCAATGCTTTTCTGTTTATCAAAATTTATATAGAGATTAGAAAATTTGTAAATTTCTTGAATTTGCTTCAATCAGGCAATTCATTCCAAACAACAGCACTAGAATATAAAAAGAATTCTTCCCAATTAAACTCTTGAACCGACATAAGTATATATTATTTATCCTTGCCCTTGTATAAAAACCATGAACATCTCTTACAAAAACATAGTAGTCATACAAGTATGTAGGAACCTTTTTATGAAGTATTTTGTGAACCAAAATACAATATAAGAAAATGTACTCTTTTGTCCACTTTTAAAAACCCTATCTCCTTAAAATGATTATTATTCAATTTCATTTGTGGATGAAGCCTCAGAATAATTCTACACATCTTATTCTGAGCAGCCTGTAATTTATTTTTAACTCGTTTCATAGAGCCACTGTACCAGAAAGTTGCCGCATAATCAAGATGTGATTGCATTAATACACTAGCTAACATTTTTAAGGTTTGTTTATCTAAATAAGCAGCCTGTCTTGCTAAAAAGTTTATTCTATTGCATATTTTAGAATGTATTACAACAGCCATGCTATCCCCTGTCAATTTATTATCCAAAGTACATCCCAAATACTTCACTTCTTGCTTAGAAGTAATATTTAAATCTCCCACCCTTACTTCCAATTTGGAACATTTTCTAAATTTAGCAGCAGAACCAAATAAAATAGCTTCAGTTTTCCCTTAATGTAAAAACAGCTTATTTTGTGAAAACCAGTTTGATACTTCCACAATCTCTCTACTTAATTCCCTTTCAATTATTTCTTTCTTCTCATTAGGAACAGTTATTGTAGCATCATCAGCATATAATAAAAGATGGCTAGAACAAGCCATTTTTAGATCATTTATGTACATTAAAAAAGCAAGGTTCCCAATACGCTCCCTTGCGGTACTCCACAGGAAATCGACAAATTATCTGAAAACACTCCATTTCGATCTACCATTTGACACCTATTAGAAGGATATGAGTTAATCCATTTACATGCTTTAGAATCAAAACCCATAGCATTTATTTTTAAAAGCAAAATATTATGGTCAACAGTGCAAAAGCTTTCTGCAGATCTAACCATACTGTCCCACTTAATTTGCCTTTATCCAATTATTTCTTAATATAATCTGTCAAATACAAAATTGTGGTTTCAGTGGAATGCATCCTCCTAAAGCCAGACTGAAATTCATATAACATATTAAATTTAGAAATATATTCTTCAATTTGGTCAAATAGAATTTTCTCAAACACTTTGGATAAGGAAGATAGAATTGACACAGCCTATAATTAATACACTCAAACCTACTCCCTTTCTTAAAAAGTGGAAAAACTCTTGCTTGTTTTAATCTGTCAGGTACCTTAGCTTGTCCAATAGAGATATTTAAAATGTGAGTAACCATAGGGGTTATAAAATTAGCAGAATCTTTAATAAACCTTGCTGGAATATTATCCAAACCTGTTGCTTTATTACATTTCAGTTCACTTAATTTCTTAAAAACTGTTGTCTCATTTACCTTTTTAAATGTAAAACCTCCTAAAGTAACGCCACAATTAGCATAATACTCCTTGACTAGCTTGTCATTATATAAACCGGTTTGAGCTGGTAGCTCCTTTACCAAATTGTCAGCAATAGTAGTAAAAAATCTATTAAAACAATTTGCTACCTCTTTCTGATCTGTCATCAATTGACCAATAATTTTAAGATTAATTCTAGAACCAATACTCTTTTATGTTTCCCATACCCTAAATCATTTAAAACTCGCCATAATAGGTCATTTTAGGATCCTGCTTTGCTTCATTGATACTATTCTCAAAAAAATATTTTTTTGTCTCTTTAATCTTACATCTTATCTCATTTGTTTTATGTTTAAATCTATTGTAGTTATCATTATTTCCATCCCTAAATGTTTTTAAACTATCATTTCGTTCCTTAATATCCTTCAAAATACTATCTGTCATCCAAGGTTCTGTTCTGTGTTTAAATCTTATCTCCTTGTAGGGCGCAAGTTTGTTCAAAACTAGCAAGAAATATATCTTTAACCTATCCCAGGCTATATCCACATCATCACACTGCATCACCTCAATCCAATTAATCTTACTAAGTTCTTCGACGAATAATTGTGGACTATACCTTTTAAGCGATCTAAATTTTTATGTATTATGCTGCCTTATAGTCTCTCTCTTTAATTTCATAATTACATAAACCATGTTATGATCACTTAATCCTGCTTCCAAAACATCACTTCCAAAGACCTTGGACTTGTGTGAAACCAATATAATATCAATAATTGTTCTACTTTTAGGAGTAATTCTAGTAGGGTCAACAATAATTTGTTTTAATGCATATGACCTGCAAAATGAACTAAAATGTTTAAACACTAATGATTCCTTTTTTAGCATATCTGTATTTAAGTCACCCAAAATTAATAACTCTTGTCCTAAAACATAATTTGACACATTTAAAATATCTTCAAGCCTCTCATAAAAGTCACTTTGATCAGGAGGACGATAATAAATACCCACCAACATTGGGTTACTCTTTGGCATCAAATCATCCAGCCACACCGCCTCGACTGCAGTGTTTGTAAAATCTTTTCTCACTTTAAACATCAAATCTGACCTTATATATGCACATACACCACCTCCTTTCCGATTTCGATCTCTTCTTAACAAACAAAAATTGTCTATGTTAATTTCTGTATCCAGTATCGAGTCGTCAAGCCATGTTTCACTGCAGCTGAACAATGCCACGTTAGATTCTTGGCAAAAATAACAGAGTTCACTTATCTTTGGAAGCAGACTCCTAACATTGAGATGAAACATGTGCAAACCTTTCGTTGATTTACTATACCGAAGATCGCTGATTTTGGACGTTTTTACATTCTGAAGTAGCTGTATTTCTTCCTTACCATTATCTGTTGATTTACTCGATCGAGTCCTTGGCATTCTGCGTCCAAGGTCCGTCATAGAAAACATATCTGATGTGCCGTGTTCTTTTTGAAATAAATCTCTTGTTTCATGACAAGGACGTAATTCCCTCCACTGATCCGCCATCAGGCTCCATTCGACAGCAACTTCCGAACGCCGACATTGCTTAGTATCCAAGGGCCGACGACCCTTCTCGGCAATACACGAGAAAAATCATTTTTTGCCTTTGCATGAACCAGGCCCAGGACATTGATGTATGTCTCCCGACACAAGCAAACACAATAATATATATATATATTTTTTTAAATTGTGGAAGAAGTTGATTAACTGTAGAATGCAGATATCTTTAGGAGACAGAAGGACAACTGGCCTTGTTGACTTAAGCTAGACCTTTTCTTAATTAAAAGTCTTATTTTGCTATAATTATCATATCTCAAGGTCTCTGAGTGCATTTGTTTAATTACTAATATATCAAAAATACACAAAACCACCAGGAAGCAGATTGTTCTATCAACATTTTTACCTGTCCCCGATAATGGAGATAATATATACACCAGCGCTGCAGATGTGACCTTGAGATCTCTTGACCCGGTTTACCACAGTGCTCTGCGTTTCATCACCTCAGATAGTTTTAACACTCATCATTGTTTACTTTATCAAAAGGTTGGTTGGACTTCGTTAAGAATGCATAGACTATTGCGAACGAGTATTGCCCATAGCTAGCGCCGGACGAGCTGCAGAAGCACCGTGCAGGGGCTACGAGAGAGAGAGAGCTAGCGGTTCTCAGTGGCGCAAGCCTGCAACACACCTCGTACTCCGGGAACCTGTTGGTGTACCTGCAGACATTGTGAAGCTATGGACACTGAACAGGAGTGCATGTGTTGCATGAAGTGGGACCTGTTGCATCGCGACACCGGCAAGAGATGCAGTGTTTTGTACAGTCTGAAGATGTCCCTCTGGGACAGGGCTGTACGGTCTTTTAAACGATATATGTTATAAACTGTCTGTACACTTACAACGTTCTCAATGCTTCGGTTTGCATGTAGTGACCCTCATTATGCAACCATGTAAGTGTGGAGCTATTTGGAATGTTATTAAACAGCAATTTATTTTGTCTTCAAATATGCCCTCAACACTAGCGTTGTAAAGTAATGATCAGTTCCCAATAAAACTGGCCATATCGATTAGCATGTCAACATATCCCTAAGAATGGTCGACTCGTTACCCATGTGTTATTGACACCTAGGTTCATTTTGCGCCGGAGTTGTCCTTTAAGTGCCTTGCTCCTGATACAGTGCCTTGCGAAAGTATTTGGCCCCCTTGAATTTTTCGACCTTTTGCCACATTTCAGGCTTCAAACATAAAGATATAAAACTGTAATTTTTTGTGAAGAATCAACAACAAGTGGGGCACAATCATGAAGTGGAACGAAATTTATTGGATATTTCAAACTTTTTTAACAAATACAGAACTGAAAAATTGGGCGTGCAAAATTATTTAGCCCCCTTAAGTTAATACTTTGTAGCGCCACCTTTTGCTGCGATTACAACTGTAAGTCGCTTGGGGTATGTCTCTATCAGTTTTGCACACAGAGAGACTGACATTTTTGCCCATTCCTCCTTGCAAAACTGCTCCAGCTCAGTGAGGTTGAATGGAGAGCGTTTTCAGTTCTTTCCACAGATTCTCGATTGGATTCAGGTCTGGACTTTGACTTGGCCATTCTAAGACCTGGATATGTTTATTTGTGAACCAAATTCATTGTAGATTTTGCTTTATGTTTTAGATCATTGTCTTGTTGGAAGACAAATCTCCGTCCCAGTCTCAGGTCTTTTGCAGACTCCATCAGGTTTTCTTCCAGAATGGTCCTGTATTTGGCTCCATCCATCTTCCCATCAATTTTAGCCATCTTCCCTGTCCCTGCTGAAGAGAAGCAGGCCCAAACCATGATGCTGCCACCACCACGTTTGACAGTGGGGATGGTGTGTTTAGGGTGATGAGCTGTGTTGCTTTTACGCAAAACATTACATTTTGCATTGTTGCCAAAAAGTTACATTTTGGTTTCATCTGACCAGAGCACCATCTTCCACATGTTTAGTGTGTCACCCAGGTGGCTTGTGGCAAACTTTAAACAACACTTTTTATGGATATCTTTAAGAAATGGCTTTCTTCTTCCCACTCTTCCATAAATGCCAGATTTGTGCAGTATACGACTGATTGTTGTCCTATGGACAGACTCGCCCACCTCAGCTGTAGATCTCTGCAGTTCATTCAGAGTGATCATGGGCCTCTTGGCTGCATCTCTGATCAGTCTTCTCCTTAGAGGGACGGCCGGGTCTTGGTAGATTTGCAGTGGTCTGATACTCCTTCCATTTCAATATTATTACTTGCAAAGTGGTCCTTGGGATGTTTAGAGCTTGGGAAATCTTTCTGTATCCAAATCCGGCTTTAAACTTCTCCACAACAGTATCTCGGACCTGCCTGGTGTGTTACTTGTTCTAGTTTTATATCTTTATGTTTAAAGCCTGAAATGTGGCAAAAGTTTGAAATGTTCAAGGGGGCCGAATACTTTCGCAAGGCACTGTATACACATGAGACCTAACAGAACAAAACAAGGGAGTCCATATAACAGCCCATCTAGGGCTAAACGTTACAGAAAGATAATATATTTCTCTGTTTCATCTTTGGTATCGGTTAGCAATGGGAGGTACTTAATTTCAACTGGCTCTATTTGGAACTCCCCTGTAATACTGGTCAATATTTATGCTTCCAATTTCGACAATCCTGATTTTGCCAACAGGTTGCTGGGGGGGATACCTCTGTCACACACACATCGCTTGATATTCGCAGGTGACCTTAACTGTGTTATGGACCAGAACCTAGACCGCTGTAACCCCAGACTTGTGCCTCCCTCTAAAATGTCATGGTCTATATCAGGTTTTATGACAAAGAATGGGTGTACTGACCCCTGGAGGTTTCATAATCCACAGGCACGTGAGTACTCATTCTTTTCTCACGTTCATCATTCTTTCTCTTGGATTGACTATTTCTTTGTGGATCATTTCTTGCTCCTGACCGTGACCTCTTCCGAGTATTTGCCTATTGTGGTATCTGACCATGGCCCTTTAGCAATTGAATTAGCTCTATTAGTAAAAACCTGTTCTCCTCCTCGCTGGAGGTTAAATTCTCTTGTCTTATCAGATTCCAGTTCCTCTGACTGTATTACTTGTGTTATTGATATTTTTTATACTCTAATCAGACCAAATCAACGTCCCTTTCACTTTTATGGGAGACACTTAAGGCTGTGGTGTGATTATATCTTACTCCTCTCACTTAAACAGAGCTCGTAGGATCAAATTGGAGGAACTTTCTAACAATATTTGTGACCTGGACTGTAAGTATGCTCAAACGCCATCCCCAGAGCTATATAAACAACATTTGAATCTAGTCTGAATTTAACCTCCTATCCACCAATGATGCAGAGTGGTTACTCTTGTATTCGCAGGCCAGATACAATGAACAAGGTGACAAGGTGAACCGCCTGCTTGCACAACAATTAAATCGACGTGCTGCTACACGTCTAATTCCTAAAATTGAAGAACCTTCTAACAGTTTAATCTCAGATCCAAATGGGATAAACCAATCATTTAAAGCATTTTATTCTTCACTCTATAAATCTGAGTTCCCACCGGACACTGCTAATATGACTAAATTCTTGGAGACATTAGACACCCCTGTTGTAGCTTCTGAGAGATGACCTGGACTCCCCTCTGAGGTTTGAGGAGGTGGTTGAGTCTATCAACACTATGCAAAGTAGCAAAGTTCCGGGCCCAGATGGGTTCTTGACTGAATTTTTGAAGAAATTCCACTTGCGTTTGGCTCCCTTACACTTACCTATGTATAATGAGTCATTAGACCGCAGTGCGCTCCCCACAAGCTTCTATAGGTCTTCTACTTAAGAAAGGGAAGGATCCCACATCCTGCTCCTCTTACAGGCCCCTCAGCCTCCTCAATGTGGATGTAAAGGTGCTTGCAAATGTGTTAGCAAGGCGCCTAGAGGTGACCCTCCCATCAGTCATCTCAAAGGAAGAGACAGGCTTCATTAAGGGTAGACATTAATTTGCTAATAATCGGACCCTGTTTGACATTATCTATTCAAAATGGTTTTCAAAATCTCCGGAACTTGTGGTATCACTTGATGCTGAGAAAACATTCGACAGAATTTAATGAGAATATTTATTTGCCGCTCTTAAAAAGTTTGGTTTTGGTTACAAATTCATTACTTGGATCAGGCTGCTGTATGCATGCCCACAGGCCAGTGTCTGTACCAATGATAATCACTCTGACTACTTCACCCTTGAATGTGGGACAAGGCAGGGCTGCCCTCTTTCTTCCCTACTCTTCACCATCACTATTGAGCCCCTTTCAGTGGCCTTACAGGCCTCACCCTCCTTCCAAGGTGTCTTACGGGAGGGATTTGAACATAAGCTGTCATTATATGCTGATGACTTGTTGTTATATGTACACAATCCAACAACGCCTTTACCAACTATTCTTTCCATTCAGGAGAATTTCAGTTCTTTTTCTGGTTACAAGTGAAATCTTCAAAACAGCGAGTGTTTCCCAATCAATCCAGCTGCATTACTGCTCCAGCAGACAGATGTACCTTTTTAACTTAATGATTTGGGCTTTAAAGGTACAATATGTAGTTTTCCCAAACAATAACAAAACACATACTTTGCATTAAAAAATACATCACTATACTTATATTATATATATTTCTTAGTTGTGTACTTACATTATCCTAAATGTTTCCACCAACTTTCAAACCCAGAGAAATTTATAATTTAATTCGAAGACACGGGACCTTTCATTTTGTCTTCCGTCAATGGTTTCATATAACCTTTGACTGCTGTAGTTGCTCTAAGTTCCAGGGAACCGCCAAACATAATGTGAATAAAGTTATAATATTTTTAACAATACATTACTTTGACAGTGAACATTTTGTTCTGCCGGAGACGCTAGATTGGTTGTCATTGACGACGATAACAAAACCCATGATCGCACACTACATCCCGACGTCATCCAAGTACATCTTTTGCTATTGTTTTGAATGAGAGAACCCTAGTGGCCAAAAACTACATATTGAGGGTTTAAATACCTAGGTGTGAATGTGACCCGCTCACTGCCAGCTCTCCTTTCAGATAACTTTCCCCTCTGCTTATTCAATTAAAGGCCGATTTCAAGAGGTGGGGTAATTTACCTCTCTCTTTCATAGGGAAAATCAACGCTGTTAAAATGAATAGCTTGTCTAAATTATTATATATTTTCCAATCTATTCTTTTGTTCTTACCTATGTATTTTTTTAAAGCAATTAACTGTTAGCTGTGGAACCTTATATAGGCAGGTGTTTGCCTTTCCAAATCATGTCCAATCAACTGAATTTACCACAGGTGGACTCCAATTGTAATGAACACTCCCAAAGATAAAAAGAACACTGTTTATTCTAAACAGGTATGTATCAGTCCAACAGCAAAGGCACAGAGGATAATCCAAGGCAGAATAATTATCAAACAGAGCAGGGGTCAGGCCAGAATATCAATATCAAAAGAAGGCAAAAGTACAAGGGATAATCCAAGGCAGAATCAAAAACAATCAAAGCAAAGGTCAAAACGGAATAACAACATAGTAATGGAATGCTCAGAATGGAGAAAATCAAATACTTACATTACCTCGCAAAGAGGCAATGGATTGTGTGTGTCCTATATACTGACTGGGGTAGAGCAGGTGTACAGAATTAGGTTGTTTGAGTCCGGGTATAGGGAATTGTAGTTCTGATAAGTTCAGGAAGGGGAAGATGTAGTTCTCTGAGAGGGAACAGGAAATGTTACAGAGTCCGGTTTGTGGGAAATGGAGTTCTAGAATAGGAAGTTGTAGATTCCAGGGAAGGGGAACTGGGGAACGTTACACCAATCAGGTTGTGGAAACATCTCAAGGATGATTAGTGGAAACAGGATGCACCTGAGCTAAATTTTGAGTGTCATGGCAAAGAATGTGAATACTTATGTACATGTGCTTATTTGTTTTTTATTTTTAATAAATTTGCTAAGATTTCAAACACAGTTCTTTCACATTTTCATTATGGGGAATTGTTTGTAGAATTTGAAGGGAAATAATGAATTTAATCCATTTTGGAATAAGAGTGTTACATAACAAAATGAGTCAGACAAAAAAACAAAATGGAGTCAGACTCCATGCAGGTTGAATTCCTGAGTGGGACACACTTTATTTCTCCTTGAGCACTTGCGGGCTAGTTAACGAAAAAGAACTAACCCGAGGAGCAACTGCCCGCTGAGGAGAAACTTTTGTTTTCCGGTTCCACTGAGGAGAAACTTTTGTTTTCCGGTGCCAATGAGGACATGAGGTGGGAAGTGGAGACGGACCCCAGCAGGCCCCCCCACACACACACACACCCACACCCATACACAAACACCCTGCTGCTACCAGACACTATTAAGGTACTGTTTTTGCTCATGTACAATGTCTTTCTTCACATTACTCTTTTAGGTGTTGTGTCCTAATTTTTGTGTTTTCTTCACTCACATTACTAGTTTTTTATTCAATAAACATTTTTGTTTTGTGTGTTAATGAATACTTTGTTACTCTTAAAAACCTGTATGTAAACACAAATATGCTACCAGGCTTCCAGGTGAAATGCATACATAGGCATCTCACCCCACACCCTCTATAAATGACAAAGAGACAGTGAGCACTCTTAATACTCATTGTCTCTTTGTCATTGATAGGGAAGTGCTGTCTGTCTCTTTGACATTGATGGGGGTGTGGGGTGAGATACCTATGTATGCATTTCACCTGGAATCCTGGCAGCATATTTTCATTTAAATATGGGTTAAAAAAGTAAAAGCACTCCTGTTATATTGGATCATGATTTTCTGTAATTTATTTTGACAAAATGTTATCACTAGACTCTGAATGTGCAGTTAGGTATATATGGGTAGGCACATTAAACAAATCCCTTCACGAAACAGTGGTGGGAATTAGGTTATTGATTTGCATTTATTTCAACTGAAAAATAACTAGTATATCATAGTTGAAAGAAGCAATTGCGGAGCTGGCGATGGTACAAGTACCTTATGTTAAATGTCCTGAAAATGCTTCTCATAACTTCATACCTGTAATTACTTGATACAAGCATTTATCAGGATTTTTCTCTGTGTATTTGCCTTATGTAACTCACACACAAATCTTGACTCTTATTGGTTTCAATCAACTTCTTTATTTATTGTAAAAATATACTTAATCCAGATGCCTTACACATTCCATTAGTGTAAGGTGTTATGGCCAGGTTGTCTAGGTTACCTCTGGTATAGTTGCAAGTTCCCTATCCCAAATTGTCATCAGAAAAAAAAACATCTGGATTAGCCAAACTCCTAATTTTACTTTCAGTTACTAGTAGATTTGTTCCTAAGAGACATTAGAGGGAAACACAAAGGGTCCAGTAGTCTAAAGATCCTGCCTCTAGTGTGCACTGCTCATCCAAAATAGAAGCCTTTAGTTAGCTCATGTACAGGATTATTTCACTCACCAAATATAGTTCCGTGATTGAATTTACAGGAGCCCAATCTGCACACAAGGAGTTACTGGAGAGCGACATGGCAAGGTATATATTTCGACTTATCTGTCCAAAGTCCTGGGCAGCGATATGCCAATTTGCTCTGCCTCGTGCTGGAGGTCCAGTGAAAGTCGGAGAACCCATAAAAGGTAAACATCTACATAATCAATTGTTAACAGCAAACTCCTGTTTTTGCATGTTAATAAAAATATATTGTTTTTAGACAGTTTGCAGTGTATTAGACAAATGTTAGCTTAGATATATAGTTAGCTACCAAGTTAGATTATTTTATTTTTTTATTTTATTTAACCTTTATTTAACCAGGTGGGCACGGTGAGAACAATTTCTCATTTAAAACGGCGACCTGGCCAAGATAAAGCAAAAAGGTGCAAGTACAGACAGAGTTACACATAAATACAAATACACAAGAATTACACAAAGGGTACAGTAAGGACAAAAGATAAAAAAAATAAAGTCGAAATACA
>JACXGM010007250.1:0-17972 GCA_016801145.1 Umbra pygmaea | reverse complement strand
CATTATGTAGCTAATATGTTACTATTTTGTTTTTGTTTCTTGTAAGCCTTGTAAAAGTACAAGTGCCTGAAAGCGAATAGCCAGGAAAATAAAAACTCTCTAATGTAAAGGACATGAGTGGTGTGGATATTTTTAAGTGTGATACATGGAAAACGACTGCTTTTCATTTATCAGATCTGATTTCTAGCTAGATACACTATCAAGACATTGATTAGACTATTGACTCTATAAGTGTATTATATTTCTATGTTATTTTATTTTTTCCTCTGTAGGATTTGCAGAAGTGCCAGAGGGGAAGATTTGTTAAGCTACCTACAGACCAAAGGCAAATTGGGCATCTGGAGCGAGTGACTACAGCTTGGCATTCAACACTATTGTTCCTGCTAAGCTCATTCCCAAGCTCAGGACCCTGGGTTTTAACACCTCCCTTTGCAACTGGATCCTGGACTTTCTAACGAGAAGACCCCAGATAGTGAGAATGGGCAACGAAACCTCTTCCACAATGACCCTGAGCACCGGAGCCCCACAGGGCTGCATACTCAGTCCCCTCTTGTACGCTCTGTTCACTTATGATCGTGTGGCCACACGCAGTTCCAACATCATCTCAAAGTTTGCTGATGACACATGCTTACAGAGAGGAGGCAAGAGCCTTGGCTACCTGGTGCCAGAGCAACAACCTCTCTCTCAAAGTCAGCAAGACAAAAGAGATGATAGTGGACTTTAGGAAGCAGCAGAGGGAGGGTCCTGCCCCCATATACATCGATGGAGCTGAAGTCGAGAGAGTTTCAGAGTTCCTCTGCTGATCGTAAGGCCCTTCAGAGGGTGGTGAAGTCAGCGGAGTGCATCATAGGCTGCTGCCTCCCCTCCGTGCAAGCCATCTACCAGAAGCGATGCCTTAGGAAAACAAAGAAAATTCTAAAAGACCACAGCCATCCAGGCCGTGAACTTTTCTCGCTGCTGCCGTCTGGTAGACGTTACCAGAGCATCAAGGCACGGACTACCAGACACAAAAACAGTTTCTTCCCCCAGGCCATTTGGCTGCTCAACATGGAACACTGACACTGATCACAAATCATCTGTTGAGCACTAACATTCTCTGGTCACTTTATGCTCTCTAGATCTGATGTAGCAGAATTCAAAAGCACATTTAAAAGCAATTTTCCATGCCATATTTATAATATTTATTAATTCTACTGTTGTACATTTTCCAGATCACTGCTCAGTACATAGCGTAATATTATTATTACTATTGTTATTATTGTTAAAAAATTATTTATATTGTTGTAATCTTTTTAAGCCCACTGCATAGATGTGTCGAGCCATTTCAAAAGAATTTCTCTGCATAGGATGATGTGATGTTATTCGATGCATATGATAAATATACGAATTTGACTTTGATTTCCATGTCAAATCAACGTAAAGAGGTGTTTACGCACGTTTCGAGGTCCTGCGACATGATAGATGCGTTTAGCGCGGCCCAAGTGATTTCATTTGGGGCTTTTTTGTGCATTCACGCGCTTGAAGCGAATTGAGCTTCTGGTGTGATACACACGTTATTCCCAAGGGATTTCATTTGGTGCTTTTTGTGCATTCACACGCTTGAAGCGGATTTTGCTGATGCCCGAGTTGAGAAATCTGAACTTCTGCGTCTGTTCACGCCGCTTTAACCGATCAGGAGCCTACTAGCTGCTGTCACTTGATGAAGTCATATGATATGATATGAACTCACAGACTTTCACGCTCAATTCCCGTTCGGTCTGAACGTAGCATTACACCCTTATTCCTAAATGGATGAAATTCATTATTTCACTCAATATTACACAAACAATACTCCATAATGTCAATGTAAAAGAAGTGTGTTTGAAATCTTAGCAAATTTATTAGAAATAAAAAACAAAAAAGCACAAGTACATAACTATTCACAGCCTCTGCTCAATTCTTTGTTGAAGCACTTTTGGGAGCAATTACAGCCTCAAGTCTTTTTAAGTATGTGTGCTTGGCACACCTATTTTTGGGCAGTTTCTCCCATTCTTCTTTGCAGGACCCCTCAAGCTCAATCAGGTTGGATAGGGAGTGTCGGTGCACAGCCATTTTCAGATCTCTCCAGAGATGTTCAATCGGGTTGAAGTCTGAGCTCCGGCTGGGCAACTCAAGGACATTCACAGAGTTGCCCTGTAGCCACTCCTCTGTAATCTTGGCTGTGTGTTCTGACACTCTGAGTTCCAGAGCACTTTGGAGCAGGTTTTCATCAAGGATGTCTCTGTACATTGCTACATTCATCTTTCCCTTGATACTGACTCCCAGTAGTGCTGGGCGGTATGACCCGGTTTCACGGTATATGACGGCATTTATTTTTTCCTGCATAATCAGGTGTTTCCAGCATTTTCTACTTGTTGAGAGAGGAATTATTGCAGTAGATTGACTTAGGATGGTCTATTTCACTGTCATGATGAGTGAATATTGTAGAATAATTCCACACTAGTAGTAATACAGGTTTGCATTACAGCTTGACCGATATATCGGCGGGCCGATGTTATCGGTGGGCCGATGTTATCGGACGATATTAGGCAATACCAATACTATCGGTATTGGCAATTATAATGGCCGATAAATGAATATTGAAAAAAAACTGTTTTTGATTTTTAACGATTTTATGTAAGGTGGGGTTTTGCCTAGTAAAGATTTGTAAATTATATGATACCAATGAGTTTGGTGCAGGGTATGCTGCGAGGGGCATCCGACTAGTTTTTAGAGGTTACAGTGATGGGTGGTATGGAGCAGTGGTTCTCAAACCACTCCTGGGGGACCCCCAGCCATGCCATATATTAGATGTATCCCAGAACAAGCACACCTGAATCAGCTTGTCAACTAATCATCAATCCCTTACCTGCTTGAATCAGGTGAGCTAGTTCAGGGCTACAACAAAAGTGTGAGATGGCTGGGAGTCCCCCAGGAGAAGTTTGAGAACCACTGGTATGGAGCATTGGTGAAAAAATGGATGGTGTTGTGGTATACTACATGACATTTTTTTTTTCAAGGAGAGAGTTTGAGGCGGATCTATAAATGACATTACCAAAGTCTATAATTTTCTGCATATCTTGGTTGTAGTGAGTAGTTATTTGAGTTACTGTTGCCTTTCTATTAGCTCAAACCAGTCTGGAAATTATCCTCTGACGTCTGCCATCAACCAGTCATTTTTGTCCAGAGAACTGCCGCTCACAGGATATTTTCTTGTTTTTGGACCATTCTCTGAAAATGAACAACCCAGTACTTCCACACCTGAAATACTCAAAAAAGTATACCACGTGCAAAATTACTTAAATCACATTTCTTCCTCATTCTGATGCTTGGTTTGAACTTCAGCAGATCACCTTGACCATATCTGCATTGACTTGCTGCCACATGATTGACTGATTATATATTTACATTAATGAGCAGTTGAACAAGTGTACCTAATGATGTGGACAGTGAGTGTTTAGAGCTAATTGTATTTATTTTTAAGTGTCCTCAGTAGGCAGATCACTGGCTGCTTGTTAGTCAATTGAGACTACGTAGTCTATGCTGATGCTGGAATCGTTATAGAGAGTCTAGCGTTTGCTTGACAATCACTTAAAAACATAATCCCTGGTTGTGTACACATTAAATATATTTTTATACATTAAATGTAATGTTTTTACTATTATTCCCACTAAATAACAAATGTGCGCACGGGCCAACACAGTAGTTCCCACAACTGTCTCTGACACTGTCCCCCCCCAATGTGGGACTGACTATTTTGCCCTTGGTGTCCATTGTGCAATTTGTAGCTATTTTATTACTGTAATGTTGGGTGTTGTCAGTGGCATGTTTCCCTGTTTCCTGGTTTGGACAAATTTGCCTTGTTGCCATGCTCTGGTCGGGTGCTGTATTGTACATATTCTTTAAGCATTCGTCGGTTATGTTGTTTTCGCTTTGCGTGTCGCATTTGTTTTAGTGCCATCCTGAACTTGCGTTTAGTGGATAGCCTAACTGTGTTTCATTGTTCGAATGTGTGGCTCGTTATTTTGGTTAGCATTGTGTGTTCGGTTTTTTCTGTCGGTTGTTACAAAGTCCTGTAACTATAGGTTGCGGGATTTCATCGTAATGTCTGCAATTGTTTGGGTGCTTGTGTCTTTCTACTGGATTGTCTAGTAGTCTGACATTGTCGTGGGATGTTATTCATCTATAATTTCTGTGGATAGCATCTGCTAGCAACACTAACAGTATGTCAATGGTTCAGTATACAGGACTGCCTTCATCTTCTTCTTCTTCTTTGGGGTTTAATGGCGAATCGCACCCACCAAAGGCGCATACACCGCCACCAACAGCACCGGAGAGCGAGGTCGGACACGGCCCACCCACGTCAACACCACCCCAACACTCCACGATCCCAGAAATTAACCCGTCCCCTTCCCCTTCATCATCTCGTGCACCATTTCCCCTGTGACATCAGTGACACCCATAAAATCCTTAGCTGCTCCCACCACAACATCAATCCTCGCATTCCGTCCCTTCACCTGGCTACATAAATTTATCACACTACACAAGAACGCCAAAAACTCCACTCTTCCCACCACCAACGAATCCTTGCCCACCACACACTCATGCTTACACTTCTCCGACAACACCACACTACGATCACACACACCACCCTCCACCACCGGGCCTACACCCCTCTCCCGCTCCACCTGCACACCCACCCCCATTCCCCCCACTCTCCGCACCGCTTCCGCATACGTGACCCCTTCTACCTTTTTGACCCGCTGTGCCTCCACCGCCTTCTGCTGAACCACACACCCCCCAAACGCTGCACTATGCCCCCCACCACAATTACAACACCTCATACGGCCCCTACCCCACACTTACCGTACTCATGTGCACCGCCACATCTACCACACCTACCCTGCCCCCTGCACACCGCCGCCACATGCCCCATACGCTGGCAGTTAAAACACAGCAGCGGCGGTGGCACATACTCCCTCACATAAAAACTCATACACCCTAAGTACACCCTCCTCGGCAACGGCCCTCCAAACTCCAACAACACCGTGGGACTCACCTTGTCTAACCCCAGTGCCCTACTGCCCAACCGTCTCGCTCCCACCACTTCCCCTCCCGTCACCACCTCTATTAACTCCTCCATAGAAATATCTTCCGGAACACCCGTGATCACCCCTCTCACCTTCCCCGCACTCCCTGGCACCATACACTTCACCTTACCCCCATTCAGCACCTCCAGCTTCATCAGCTTATCCCTCTGCGCCTCACTACCCACCACAATAAGTACCCTGCCCCCACTCAAGCAGCTAGCATCCTCAACCCTACCAACCTGATCCCTAATCGCCTTCGTGAGCGATACTGGGTGCAACACCTGACGTGTCGGTTCCAAAAACACCACCACCACCTTAAACCTCTGCTCCCCAGCACTCACCGCCGGCCCCTCACCCTCTCCCAAACTACTCTCCACTCCCTCTTTCTTTCGTGCCCGCTTCTTCTTCCGACGACTTCCCCGTTCCTCCTCAAACCCAATCCCCACACCATCCCCACCCACACTCTCACCCGAGCTCCCCACCATGCCGACCTCACTCACCGCACCGCCGTCACGACCCGCCACCTCACCGGCAGCTCCCCCACGCAATACGTCCAGCGCCAACCGCTCCGCCTTCTCCTGCTCACACTCCACGGCAGCAGATCCCCACGAGGACGCCACGCACCCCGGTTCCGGCTCCCCTCCTCGCTCGTCCAACAACTTCACCCTGCCGGCCCATGTTGGACGCGACCCACGCTTTGGCTTAACCCCGCACCTGCGCAACGTCGGCTACCAACCGCCTCGGCGTCCAGTCCTAGCTGTCCCAAAAAAAAATCTTCGCGGTGAAAAGCTAATCTCCATGCGACTCCTGAGGCGTTGGTCTCGCGAGTGAAGCAAGCTCCGGGACTGCCTTCAGAATCAAAGCCTGAGTTTTATGCATTTCATTTGAGCTTGTCTCCTTGATTGGGTTGTCAAAGCTATATATGGTTGTTTTTTGTATTTTAGTATGTGGAAAGAGTGAGTTATGTGGAAGTAGGCATTGTTTTACATATTTAACTGTGTGTTTGGTCCATGCCCTAATTGTCTGTCTGGGTCGCTACTGCAATTTAATCTTTCCGGCGGGTTTTACATAGTACTTCATAGTATGACTACTATGTCATAATAGTAGTCTGTGATTTCTCTTTTGAGTTTTGCATATTGTTCCTGTGTGTGTTCCTATGGGTTTTGCTATGTAAACCAGCGGTTTATGCATATGTTTCATTAATAATTGGTGGTTGACCTTCTATTTTCCTGCGTCAATGGTTCCATAAGGAGTTTACAGTGGTCTTTTCTGCATATGGTGCAAGTATTGTCGGATTGTGTGGGGTTTAGAGATGCCAAAACTTAGTTAAATCGATTACTTTTCTGGGTGGGGCTGAGTTCACAACTTTTGGGAAGTTCCTCAGTAAGACCATATTGATCAGATAAAAGAAGTTAATATCTTACCAGTGATCTGTGAAAACTAAAACATGACTACACTGTAAAAAAAGTTCCATTAAAATAAAATGTTTATTAGTCTATACACTCCGGTTGACTTTTCCACAAACAAATTAGGATTCGAACAAAAGTACGATCAGCACATAATGTGACTGAAAAGCTGCGGTCGGAAAACTGTTGCCCTTCCCCATCCAAACCACCCAAAGGCCCTTCCAATCAGCCATTTATGTGCTGCCTATCAGCAACCTCATTACAGAGTCAAAAAGGAGAAGTTCACTAAACAAAGTCTTACTTCCTATCAAAAAAATGTGTACATATATAGTGCATATATAGTGCATCAAAACATTATTAATTAATTGAAAATATACATTTTATGCATTTTCTCATTTATATTCAAAACACTTGATCTGGCTCCAACATACCGGCTCCTAAATGGCGATGCCAAAGCAAGACAATTACTACCATAACATAAAATGGAGCCACAGTACACCTGTACAGTACAAACCCAACCACAAACTTAACTGTCACTTTACACCAAGTCACATGCCATTTACCAATGTCATTACATATTATTTCATAGCCATGAGTCACATGGATCGTCCCCTCGGGGTCCAGGATGCAAATATCCACACCCAATTGTGATTAAAATAAGGTAGTCCGGTGGGTGTAGTTATTGTTGATAAGTCCAAGATAAGATGTGCAAATGTGTTATGGGAATAGGGGTACATGTTCAAATGGGTGTAGGGGGACTAAGCTCAGCTGTCGGCCTCCAAGAGTAAACAGAGCTTATCAATGGGTCTTTGAAACACACTAGTTTTAGTTTGAACTAAAACACTTCGAACAAGACCCATGGGTCCCGGAATAACCTTTACCACACGGCCAAGAGGCCATGAGTTCCTTGGTGCACTTTCATCCACTACGACCACAATATCGTTAATGTTGAAGTTTTGGTGCACTTATGTCTTTGTTGCATGAGTGTCCATCTTTGCCAGAACAGATCCGCAAGGTATTGCACCTGTTTCCACCTCTTCCTTGCGTAGAGGTCATTTTGGAAAAGAGTCCAGGTGGCAAAAGTGGTTTAGCCTTTAGCTGTAGTAGATGGTTAGGTGTCAGGGGCTCTAGATCATTTGGGTCAGTAGACATAGTAGTGATGGGCCTTTCATTGAGGATGGATTCAACCTCACATAGAGTTGTCTGTAACATCTTGTCATCCATGGTCTGCTGCCTCAGGATGAAATAAAGCACCTTCTTCACCAGTCTTATGAGCCTTTCCCACACTCCTCCAAAATGAGCACCCAATTCAACAATCATCTAACTTCATTAGTACAGTGCCTTGTGAAAGTATTCGGCCCCCTTGAACATTTCAACCTTTTGCCACATTTCAGGCTTCAAACATAAAGATATAAAACTGCAAATTTTTGTGAAGAAGCAACAACAAGTGGGACACTATCATGAAGTGGAACGAAATTTATTGGATATTTCAAACTTTTTTAACAAATAAAAAACTGACGAATTGGGCCAGCAAAATTATTCAGCCCCTTTACTTTCAGTGCAGCAAACTCTCTCCAGAAGTTCAGTGAGGATCTCTGAATGATCCAATGTTGACCTAAATGACTAATGATGATGAATAGAATCCACCTGTGTGTAATCAAGTCTCTGTATAAATGCACCTGCTCTGTGATAGTCTCAGAGGTCCATTGAAAGCCCAGAGAGCATCATGAAGAACAAGAAACACACCAGGCAGGTCTGAGATACTGTTGTGGAGAAGTTTAAAGCCGGATTTGGATACAAAAAGATTTCCCAAGCTTTAAACATCCCAAGGAGCACTGTGCAAGCGATAATATTGAAATGGAAGGAGTATCAGACCACTGCAAATCTACCAAGACCCGGCCATCCCTCTAAACTTTCAGCTCATATAAGGAGAAGACTGATCAGAGATGCAGCCAAGAGGCCCATGATCACTCTGGATGAACTGCAGAGATCTACAGCTAAGGTGGGCGAGTCTGTCCATAGGACAACAATCAGTCTTATACTGCACAAATCTGGCCTTTATGGAAGATTGGCAAAAAGAAAGCCATTTCTGAAAGATATCCATAAAAAGTGTTGTTTAAAGTTTGCCACAAGCTACCTGGGAGACACACCAAACATGTGGAAGAAGGTGCTCAGGTCAGATGAAACCAAAATGTAACTTTTTGGCAACAATGCAAAACATTATGTTTGGCGTAAAGCAACACAGCTCATCACCCTGAACACACCATCCCCACTGTCAAACATGGTGGTGGCAGCATCATGGTTTGGGCCTGCTTCTCTTCAGCAGGGACAGGGAAGATGGCTAAAATTGATGGGAAGATGGCTGGAGCCAAATACAGGACCATTCTGGAAGAAAACCTGATGGAGTCTGCAAAAGACCTGAGACTTGGATGGAGAATTGTCTTCCAACAAGACAATGATCCAAAACATAAAGCAAGATCTACAATGAAATTGTTCACAAATAAACATATCCAGGTGTTAGAATGGCCAAGTCAAAGTCCAGACATGAATCCAATCGAGAATATGTGGAAAGAACTGACAACTGTTGTTCACAAACGCTCTCCATCCAAGCTCACTGAGCTCGAGCTGTTTTGCAAGGAAGAATGGCCAAGAATTTCAGTCTCTCGATGTGCAAAACTGATAGAGACATACCCCAAGCGACTTACAGCTGTATTCACAGCAAAAGGTGGCGCTACAAAGTATTAACTTAAGGGGGCTGAATAATTTTGCACGCCCAATTTTTCAGTTCTTTATTTGTTAAAAAAGTTTGAAATATCCAATAAATTTCGTTCCACTTCATGATTGTGTCCCACTTGTTGTTGATTCTTCACAAAAATTACAGTTTCATATCTTTATGTTTGAAGCCTGAAATATGGCAAAAGGAAAAGTTCAAAGGGGGCCAAATACTTTCGCAAGGCACTGTATATTAAATTTTCACCTCCAGTCCAGTGTGGGCTGGCATGGCTTGAACTGAGATATAGACTCTAAGTGTATTTGCATGCATTTATGATTTATTGTCTGTAATTATGTTTAATATCATCTCTATTTTGCCAGTGCATTGCATTATAGTTTTGTGTTAGGTTCTGTGTACTGTCCCTTTAGATATGTGTGACACCTCTCTCTAGTTTGGACTGGCACTTGGTGTGGAGCAGGGGTATAAGGTGATTGTGGTGTTTGCAGGCCCGACAGGTAACGGTGTTGCACCCAGTCTCACTCGCTGCGGCAATTAGGGATCAGGTTGGAAGGGTGACGGATGCTAGGTGTTTGAGTGATGGTAGGGTACTTATTGTGGTGGGTACTGTGTCTCAAAGGGACAATTTGCTGAAGTTGGACATGTTGAATGGGGGTAAGGTGAAGTGTCTGGTGCCTGGGAGTGCGGTGAATGTGAGAGGGGTGATCACGGGTGTTCCGGAGGATCTGTCCATGGAGGAGCTTAAAGAGGTGGCGTCGGGAGGGGGGACAAGGTGAGGTGTTGTAATTGTGGTGGGGAGCACAGTGCTGCTTTTGTGGGGTGTATGGTTCGGAAGCGGGCAGCAGAGGCACAGCGGGTTAGTGGATAAGGTGGTGGATAAGGTCACATATGCTGAAGCAGTGTGGAGACAGAGAGTGGGGGGCCTTGGGTTGGGTGTGCAGGTGGAGAAGGAGAGGGGTGCAGGGCCGGTGTCTGAGGAAGGTCTCCGAGAGTTCACAAGGTGGTGTTGTCTGAGACGTGTAAGCATGATTGTGTGGTGGGTAAGGATTCATTGATGGTGGGAAGGGTTGAGATTCTGGCGTTTCTGTGTAGTGTGGTGAATATATATAGTCAGGTTAAGGGAAGGAATGCTAGGATTGATGTTGTGGTGGTGCTGCTAGGGAGTTTATGGGTGTCACCGTCGTCACAGGGGAGATGATTCATGAGTTTATGAAGGTGAGGGGGAGGGTAGGTATTGGGATGTGGGGGGGCAAGGGTGGGTAGTGGGCTGTATTTCAATTTCTTAGGGTGGTGGGTTGAGTTGGGTGGACTTGAATTGGGTGGGCCGTGACCGGCCTTGCACTCCAGTACAGATGGTGGTGGTATATGCACTGTGAGTCGGTTGCGATCCGCCATTAATCCATTGAAGATTAGGCAAGGTATTGGTCATTGATAATCTGTTCTTGTGTGTTGGAAGGCTGTCCGGGAGCTAAACTATAAATATGTAAGTTGTGAAAAGAGTGTTGTTGGAGTTTGGAAGTTTATGTGTATGCTCTTTACTTGTATGTTAGCTGTCAGTGTTCATGCCACTGTGAGAGCATAGTAAGCTATATAAGTATTACTCATTGTGCACTCGCTTCAACTGTTCGCCTGCAACTGCAATATATGTATGTTCCCCGGATTGTCTATTAAACACAAGAAACAACCATCTACTGCCTACTATGCAGTGTTTCTGCATAGTGTGTGATAACTTATTTTCTAAATTTATCTGTGACAGATAATTGTTTAATCTTCATTAATCTTTAGCTCCTGGACGATTTTGGGATAATGCTGTAAATGTTATGGTGAACACTGGCTAACTAAGCCACAAGGCATCACATTAAGCCAAAATTCTACAAATAGCTTTTTTAACAACAAGTAAGTGTTGTCATTTGCTCATGCAAAATAAGTCAATTCAGGTTTTACTTCAGCTGAACCCTTGAAGTGAGCCTGGACAGTGTTCATCTAATAACCTGCTTTGTTGAACACCGCATTACTGACATTCACCAAAGCAGAACATTTTTCATTTCTCCCCACAGAGACTTACTGAAGAGGAACTGGCCCATCAAGGATTTGAAACATCCCCTTCAAGATGCTGATCACCTGCTTTATTAAAAAAATGAATGAGTTTCTCAAATCTTGTTTTTATTCATTAAATATGTCTTGCAAGGCTAAGGGCCCTATCTTGCACATGGCGCAACGCAGCGCAAAGTCTGAACGCAGGTGTCTTTGCTAGTTTAAAACTGACGCAGTTGTCAATTTTCCATCAGGCGCCCATGTTGTTTAAATAGCAAATGCACCTGCGCCCATATTTGCGCCCATGGGAGAGCTGGTCTAACAGGGAGGTGTGTTCAGGATAATTCTGGATATATTGCTATCTTGAGGCATCGGAAAGTGATCGCACCATTGACCAACAAAAACCTGGTCTAAAGTCAATGGCGCAGCACGTCATAGTTATTTTAACAGCAAATTAGTCAAATGCACGTATGGCATAGGCACAGCGCGTGCACACTATGCTTGTTGCACACACACACAGGGAAGCGCAGCAGCACACAAACATGCAAAATATTACAAATAAAAATATTACGGTGCAAATCCGCCGTCATAATAATAATGCGCAAAAGGTACAAACGCGGCTGGCTCTTAAAGGGAATGTGAGATGAATCTCTGATTGGTTTATTGCATGTTGCGCCCAAAACACACCCATGAATTCATGAAGACACTTAGTACAACCCTATTAGACCATGCGCCTGGCGCATGGACCATTCTATCCGCTGTCAAACTAGCAAAAGGGGATTTGGACATGCCCAAATCGTATTTGCGCCATGCGCTTCACGTCATGCGCTTAGATCGTTAAAATAGAGCCCTCAGAGCTTGTAGGGCTTTACATCTTTGAGAATATGAAAATGGCTATTTTGATGAGCATTTTCTTCATTTTTCCATACACTTTTCTGGTTAAAGTTGATCTTTTTCTCATTATCCATAGGATTCTGTTCCAGAATGTCACTTTTTTAGGCTTATCTATGGTTTAAATCTTGTGTTAAACCCAGTATATTTACCATGGTGAAGTCTTTTCTTGATTGTTGCCTTTTACACAGACACGCATACCTCCTTGAAGGTGTTGTTAATTTGGCCAACTTTTGTGAATCCACCACCGTTGTTTTTCATGGTCTTCTGGGCCTATTGTTTTATCTGAGCTCACCAGTGCATTCTTTCTTTAAGAATGTATCACATAGTTGGTTTGTCCATACCGAATGTTTTTGCTATCTCTCTGATGGGTTTGATTTTTAACCTAATGATGGCACACGTGAAATCAAATCTGTACCATGTATTTGCTTACTTGTCAATGAACTAATGAGCAAAGGACACACACCTGGCAATGGAACAGCTGAGCAGCCAATTGTCCAAATGTTCTTGGACCCTTAAAAGGTTATAATGTGCTATAATTCTTACAACTTTTATCTATTTTGGATGTATACATACCCTCAAATTACAGTTGAAAGTCTGCACTTTAAGCTTATATTCAGTATTTAATTTCAAGTCCAATATGCTGTGATAGAAAGTAAAAAAATAATAACTTAGTCAATGTCCTAATATTTATGGACCTACTGTAGCTGTATATTGTTATTTCCATGGCAAAAATGTACCTACTTAAACATATTTACAACACAAAATTACAACATTAAAAAAGTTATTCTATTGTTTTTATATGGTCAAAAGTATGTGTTTACAGGACCACACATGCTACATAAACTTTTTGGACATCCCATTACAAAATCAGGGGCCTTAATATGGAGTTGGCCCCCCTTTGCTGCTATTACAGCCTCCAAACTTCTTGGAAGGCTTTCCACAAGATTTTGTAGTGTGTCTGTGGAAATTTGTGCCCATTCATCCAAAAGAGCATTTGTGAAAAGGCCATGCGCGCAGGGGTGTCCAAATACTAACTGTAAGTTCACACATTCTCAGGCTTTTAAACATCTAATGCATGAGGACAAAAGCTCTTCCATGGTTTTCCTCCAACTCGTCAAAACATGTGTTATGTGGCAGATAGTAAATGCCTGTTATTGCTGGTTCGATAAGTCTGAGTGCTTACCTCAGGGTACATAATACTACTAAAATTAAAGACAAAATAAATTTAAGTTAATAAAGTATAAAAAAGAAAGTTAGTGTATTAAGAAATCTTAAAATTGTGTAAAATAACACAATAAAGCTGGAGGAACCAAGCCCATTATTACACTCAATTGCCAATATTTTGTTCCTCCCTTTTTTCATATTGTCTTTTGTTCCTCCCAAAATATTTCGTAAGAAAGGTGGTTCACCTGACCGGTTTTTGGATACCATGTGTCGAAGGTGAAAAAATATATTACTTAAAATATCTCACATGCAATCACTTGCCTGCCTATCCATTGTCCCTCCCTATTCTCTCAATTACATATTTTGCATCTTTTGTTCCTCCCTAGGTATTTGTCACCTAAAGTACATTAATCAATTTTGGGCGTCAGAACAATTCCATAGTAATATATCTCTTGAAACTAGTTACATTGGCAAGACAGCCAAACATTAAGCTTGAAATGTCTAACATAGAAAGCATATAATAATTTATTAGAGTACATAAGAGCTATATTTTTTGACTGTTGTCAACAAAAATTTGGAATAATTACTGAAAAAGACGCTACTAGTGAAATGTTTACAATAGGTAAGTAATTACTATTACTTTAGTATTGTTATGTGTGTGATATTTGTGATCATTTATATAATTGACACTATGCAGAATATGAATATAATTGCTGGCTGTAAATTACTGTCAGGTCATTTGATATAATTAAATTACTTTTATAAGGTAACATTATTTGTCAGTTTCATAGACGGGCCTTCAAAATCATTAACTAGGTTTGCATTATTGATGCATGTAACAGAGGAGTAAATACATGCTTTATCGTCCTGTCAGCTTAAAGACAACAATAACCATGTATCCTTCTCCTGTTCTGTCAAAACAAATGACACAAACATGAATCCCATCTTATATATCTTGGCCAGGTCGCTGTTGCAAATAAGAATATTGAGGTTTGATGTATTATTTGTGAATCATCTAGGACTTGATGGATTGCTCCAACACTCTATATTGCATGTATTGTGGAAATTAAAATTTCTGAAGTATTCAAGTGCAAATGTTTCTTCACCACATACACGTTAAGTTTAGAGTTTACCATTGATTTCCATGATCTGTATTTTTTTTTCCTATTCAGTGAACAATTACAACAACTGAGCTCAAAATGAAGGCACAGAAATTAACAACCCTTTTTTTCACCTTGGGTATGTAGTATCCTGCATTTTATTCTGTGTTAATGTAATTTCTTACTAATTGCATACATCAAATAAATAAAACTTTGACATCTTGGAAACACAGTGTTTATAAGGTATTATAGATAATATTGTTATACATGCTACAGATAAATGAAGGGAAATTCTAGAAATAATAATTTCCTACTGCCTTGCATGCATCTCTGTAGTCTGGTATTGCATTCTCCCATCAGGCAATGGGATTTTTGCCTATGGGATTGATAGGTTGATAGTGTTTTGGTTGTAAGTCTCAGAGAAAATGTTGATGTCGTCCAGGCAAGGGCGTAGCACAAGATCCTGGGCCCAATGCATAGGCAGTCCTGATGGGCCCCCATCTTATATATATAAAATATATTTCAGACTTTTCAAGAGCCCTTTCTCCCCTTGGGCCCTGGTAATCAGTATTGGTTTTACCCCCAGTCCTACGCCCCTGCGTCCAGGGCATCAAACTCATTAACATTAAATGAGGCATTAAACTCATATACCTAATGAATTCCCCAGATTATACAGTAGCTTTGCTAAAAGACAATCCTTCAACAGAACTGTTTGCTGTGCATTGTCTTTTTCAACCACTTGTTTTATACGATGATGATACAACTCATCTGACTCTTAAGCCTGATCTATTTTAGTATCATACCCATTTCAGAGGCTGATGAATACGATTCCTGCTGGTTCTTTCGTGAATGATGGTAGAGGGCAAATGATTTGTCAAGAAAATTTGTCAAGAGTTGGACATTTCCCGCATTCCTTAAAGCCTTTTCTTTCTAGTCTTTGCATTCCTTTATCTTCACTGCATGTAAGCATTAACACATGACAGACATCCACTGCATTGTCAGCGAATTACCGCAAACCTCGGCGTTGTGGTCTTGTGGCTTCTCACACAGCTGAGGTGTGAGGTTATTCCCTGGGAAGGCACAGGCTGGATTGTGTTAATGCACTTATAAAGCATTTGCCAACATTTTATTTGTGAAAATTAATTCATAAATTAGTATTTTTAGCAAAACAATATGATCCTGAGGCATGCGGTTATCATCTAATATTAACATACCCCCCACCACTCCTCTCACTGTTACCCTGTTAGTATGCCACACAAACTAGTATTTCTTAAGCTAATGGTTTATAACAAAGTCTGGATACCTATGTACGTTTTTCATTATTTAAATGGAACACATTCACAAGTCCGCTTTAGTTTGTTTATGCTTTCAACTTTTTTGGTTGATACAGACTTGACCATGTCAACATCAGAAACAGCTACTCACTAGCGTTATTTCCCAACACGCAAACGACGCAATTGCTTGGGGACCCGTCAGGAAAGGGGGTCCCCTGCTGCCTAGTAGCAGGCATTACAAGCAGAATTACAAGTTTCAAAATAATAATTTTCTGCCATAAAAAATATTAAAAGATATTAATTAATATCTATGAAATAATATGTTTTACATATACTTGGTTTTGCACATAATTTCATTGATTAAATAGACCACAGACTCTGCCTGTGCATCAAAAGGTATTTTAATTAAACTTCATGACATTTGTTAGCAGTGCTGCCAAGTCTGTGGATTTACCGTAGACGACTGTCCAACAGTGTTATTCTACTTTCCCAGGGGTAGCCTATTATATGCAAGTGGTATTACATGAAATTATACATGAATGTTGACATTGGCCATGTCATTCATCATTTACTTCATAAATTAGTTTAATATAGATCTTAAAGCAGGGGAAATCATGTTTTTAAGCTTGACAATACTTATTTCAATAAATGAACATATCTGGATTGAGGATATCGCAGTGTAATAAAACAGGTAACTTTGGAGGGGCGGGGGGGGGGTTATGGTTAGGTTTATGAAAAAATGTATAGGGTAAATAGTGAAAATATGTACATGTTTCTATACCTATTTGTATTAAGGAATTTTGGGCTGGTTTTGAGCAGTCATTCGGCTAGGGACCGTTCGGTATTTATGGAAAGAACCACCGGAGGAAAATAGGGGATGTGTTTTTATTCATTGTTGTGGTAGGGTCACTTAACATTTTTTTTTGTGTGGTGGGAGGGTCACCTAACTTTTGTATTCATGAAAACAGAAAAATTTCAAAGTGGCTTGTTTGGTGCATATTTTTTCATGTAGGTCTCAGCCTCGGCCCCCCATCGCTAGCAGATGTGTCTGACCCAACAAAAATCGCATCATCCCCCACCCAATGACAGAGGAAGCCTAATGATGAGTCCATAGCAACCAGCTAATGTGTTGAATCTGTTATTATCAGACACGTGCACAGATAGACCCTTTACCCTCAGACTCAAAAGTGCCCTGGTGTTATATATTTAAATTATTTGAAATACTTTAATATTATAAGATTGTATACCAGTCACATTCTCTAAAATGTCATTGTCGTATATCTATGGGCCCTCCCCCACTCCCTCTAAGAAATGGTTCCTTCCAACAACGACAATGATACTGTGAGTTGACTACAGTAATCAGTAAGTTGTGATCAATGCTTGTGATTTTAGATAAAAGTTTCCGGCTAGCTGGCCTGTTTATATTGTTCAACTTTAAAATGAGTAGCAAGCAATCTACAGTTTTGTGTTAAATAAAATATATTATTCACTGGTCAGAAAAACTTAATTTGCAACACGCAGAAGCATGCTGTCTGCACATCGCGCTGAAAATAAACAACGATCAGGAGTGCGTTTCCCGAAAGCATGGTTAGCCAACTATGGTCGCAAGTTCCGTCATTACTAACATAGTCCAACGATTTGGTGTTTCCCGAAACCATAGTTCAAACGAACATTCGCAAACTGCATCGCAGACTTGTGTGGTTAGAACGACAGCTCCTGACCTGTGGTTAGAAGCATCGTTCCTTGTTAGTTTGTTGTGTCGATGTCGTTGATTTCGCAGCAGCTTGGATGTGTTCTATTCAGACTTATCGACCATATAGCCTATTTATTTCGAAGCTTTCACCATCCACTGTAAGTGATTTGGATGACTGAAAGTTGAGGTGGTCAGGTTTGCTTTTTATTAGAAATTATTTGAAACGATACAATAGCGTGACGAACGCAATTATTCTCCCTTCGAAGTGCTGCAAACGGAGGTTTTGTCACACTTGCGAAGTCCGTCTGCGCTCATAACCATAGCCACAGCATTTATTTTTTGGGTGATTTCTGCCCAGGATTTTTTTATTACCATTTGTAACATAATTTTCAGCTTTGAAAATAGCTGGATTTTATTATTCTCCACGTCCTCCAAAATAACTGTAACTTCATTTTTTGAAAATTGTGGTTTTCGTGTCATTTTCAGACAGGTCATATGAACACATAGCTGTATGGCAAGGGGACTTAAATAGGTAGGCTAATGATCTTAAGCAAAATATGCAACATGT
>JACXGM010007249.1:13500-23883 GCA_016801145.1 Umbra pygmaea | reverse complement strand
ATTTTTTTGTTTTTCCTACATTATTGTGTTGTCTGATCTGTCACACAAGTTGTCACCTAAAGAATATCTATCAGCAAGAGGGTCAAGTTGAAACAGACAAAATGACCTGGGGTCAACCCTTGATTGGCCAAACCCACCTGCTGAAAGACACGGGGGTGGGGAAGGTCTGCACTGCCCAAGGGGATTGTGGGACTATAGTAGCACACGCCAGAAGCTTAGTCCCGCTCTTCAGTATCAACGACCGGTGTACCACTACAACAACATGAAACATTCACTTTAGGAATTAGCACTGAATTTAGTGGCAGCTTCACACAGGACACTTCACTTATGTAACTGTGAAGACACTGTAGCCATATTTACACAGGCAACCCAATTCTAATTAAATGGTCTTTTGATTAATCAGATCAGTTCTATTTCCAATCACTAGGATTAAGTCTGAATTGACAACTGGGCTGCCTGTGTTACAGTCACAGAGAGGAATATGTTTTGGATGGCAGTTCAGTGGAGTGTTCAGTGTGTCTGTAATACCTGTATAGTCTCCTGTTAGTTGTATGCTGCTGTCAGTGTACAGCTGTCTATGTGTCAGGCTGATGGTACCCTGCCTGCTCGTCAGATCTCCCACCACACACCCCAGGTAATTGTCACGGGAACAACTGGAGTTCTACGATACAGCACAGTAGAATATAGAAAGAACCATAGACATATAATTTCTGGAAGTCCACAGGGCTGGGTCAAATACTCTAAACCTTATCAACCCATTCTAGTTTTTCCAAACCCACAGTTGAATCATTTGTCTGTCTGATGCTAGAAACCAATTCTAACTTCATGTTATTAGAAGAATTAGAGGTGCTTGTTAAATATTTGGTGTACTTTTAGACATTGTTGTCATGTGATTTTGTAGCCACCTTAGAAATATCTCACTTTTCACAGCTGTGTCAGTACATACTACTAAATATAGGATATAGGTCAAATAGGATGACTCAGTGGTTAGGGAGTCAGATCGTAGTTGGAAGATTGCTGGTTTGATCCCTGTCAAAGTGACTGTTGTTCATGAACTGTAGACTTTTGCAATGTTTCACAACACAATTACGGGGAAAAAGTGTTTGAAATGAGTCAGTGACACCACTTTCGGACTTAAATTTTGTTGCTTTGGTCTATGCTGCTATTGTTTTGATTAGAGACAAGATATTATTTTTACTGATCTTTTTTTCATTCGATCGAATAATAATACTTACTCTACATGTAAAGTAGAGAAGGATTTGTATTTTCTTAAGATTTGCAAATACACAATGCTTAATTTACATATTTTCATTTGTATAAAAGAAGAGACTCACCCTAAATTCCATGTTGAAAGGGTTGAATATGTCATCAACAGTGGTACATTGGTTGTTATTCACCTGAGAGGGACTGCTAGTGATATACCAGGAAACCTCTGTTACCTATTTACAGTGGGGGGTAAAAACAACATGATTATATCTGAGGTCTTTTCTAGAGCCTTCCTTTACAGTACATGCCATCTCATGCTCCGATGACAGTACGTGCCCTCTGCCTCCCTTTTCATTTCATAAATCACTGGTTAGTTTTGAAATCCCCTTTCCTGGTCATTTTGGTCTTAATTAGGAACTTCCCAAAAGTTGTGAACTCAGCTGAACCCAGAAAAGTACTTTTAATTTGCACTTTTTACAACAATAGATGCTCTCTCAGCCTCCATTTAAAGCATATGCTCTCTCAGCATTTCTTTACAGTAGATACCCTCTACCTCCCTTTACATTATAGCATAGCACCCTGTACCCCACTGCTTTTGTGCTTCTAAAAGTAGGGGGCACTCCTCCCTCTGGTCCACAGATCATTCCCAGTGCCCCAGGGCAGTGAAGGGGACATCTGCTTCGCGTAGGGTTCCATCTTTCAGATGGGATGTTAAACAGGTGTCCTGACTTTCTGTGGTCACTAAAGATCCCATGGTACGTATTGTAAGAGTAGGGGTGTTAATCCCATTGTCCAGGGCAAATTTCCAATCTGGCCCTCATACCACCATGGCAACCTAATCATCCCCAGCTTAGACCGCTACACCAACTCTGGCACACCTTTTGTAATCTTTAACAAGGTTGCCAATAACTGGGGAATACACTGAACGTTTTTGGTTCTTTTTCGTCAAATGTGAATTTAATTTGATCGAAATAACAATTATTTGTTCCCACTCAAAATATATTACAGAAAGAAATTCATGCATGCTTACGTTTATCTCTTGTGATGACTGCAAGTCCACCTCCAGAGTGATGTCACTGAAGCTGCCATCAGGAAAAGTCTGCTGGGACTAAACACAGGAGTGTAATGTTGGACTACTGGGTAAGTATTTTGTAACCAAGTCATTTAAGTCATGCAATCTTTGAATTAATTTAATCGAAGCTGATCCAATTAAAAAAAGTATACTCCAGTATTTTACTTCTAATACACTTATGTTTAACCATAAGTACTGTATGAATTCAATATATTGAAGTATATTTGAAGTATACTTTCAAAATATACATAATGAAATAATATTTTAAAAGTAGATTTAGCATAAATAAAATACATTTCAAATACAATTAAGTGTACTTTTTTACAGAAGACAGTAACATAAGCAGACTTATTGTGGTTCTGTGATTTTAGATTTTTGTTTTATGGGACTTTGTACCAGTACTAGGTGACCTAAACTGTCTGTAAAAAGGACTAATCTTGCATATACTGCACCATACAATCTGAAAGCACATTAGATTTGTCCCTGAGCATGCTAAGCCGTAACCGAGCTGAGCAGAAGAGGTTACTAACACCACTTTGTAAAGATCCCTGACAATTACAGCTGTTTCCTGAGTGGGGTTTGACGGGCTCTGTTGGGTAGGAGAGAATTAAACAATGAATCTCAGTACATGTCCTAGCCAGGCTCATGCTACCCTCATAGGCATACATTAACAAACACAAACGAACAGAGATATAAACACAATCACCTTTACACCCAACGACACCCCATGGTTACACTAAGATCTCTGTCCCTGCCCTAATAAATGCACTCTGTGGCGCAACAGAAAAACAGTGTCATGGTTTCTGTGGCAGCTTCGTATTGATTCACCAGAGTACTGCAATGTGTCATAACGGGAATAACATTCACCCATGTTGAATGTGTTATTTAATTTTAGATCAATTCATTTGTTGCCATGTGGAACAAAATGAAGTCTTTGTCTTTAGCAGACAGATTATCAACTGTTACCTAGGTTTATTCTGCCTATTGGGTCAGATTATACACACAGAAATGGAAAGAATAGAACACAAAACTAATTAACTTGATTGAGAATTATTCTTTGTATTTTTATGCATTTAATTTTTGTCCAATACTGTAGGCAAAATGAAGTTAGATAACTGTTGAGAATAAATCCCATAGATGTGGCAGAGAGAGCATAGATCCCGGTCTTACTAGACTGACTGTCCCCTTCACAGCGTCGGTGAACACGGCTCTAGCAGACACCCGCTCTCCATCTTCGGCCTTCTCAGCCGTGATGTCAGCACACTGCATCCTGTGGTTCAGGAACACAGAAAAGCACAACATTAACGAAATGCATTTAGTTGGCTTTCCGTCACAATAAAATGTAGCCTCAAGTACTGCGTTAAATGACACAACACACGACTAAACAGTGCGACTAAACAGCCCGACTAAACAGCACGACTAAACAGCACGACTAACTTCCACAGCACATATTGTGCAGATTCAGTTCAGAACTTGATTTTGAGTGGATTAAACAGACCACATAATTACTATATAACTCAGCACTGCCCACAAGCAGAGACTGAGGTATTTCTGACATCCTACCCTTTAATTGCCCTACTGTTCCTGCTCTGGAAAGTAGCTCCAGAGCCACCAGTGCTCAGAGGACACGATCAATGTTGTTGACCCCACAATCAACCACCCCCGGATCCCTCATCACATTTTGTGTATACTGTTTCTAAATGTTGCTTACAAGCAGCAGATTACATCACATAATTATGACCAAAAGTGAACGTAATGTAATGTAAAGTTTCATTTGAAGGAGGGTGTCAGGCTGATGCATTAAATTCAAACCTCAGAGATTAACTTAGCTTCCTAATGAGTGCGGTGCTAATGAAATTTGCCATTTAATTTCCATTCATAAATGTGAAGGTGTCATCATGACCTATTTTTGGCTCTGCTGCTTTTAGCCCTCTGGAAAAACTATTTATATAGACTGCTAACACAAGACAAAGATAATATCTTACGCTCTTACTCACACACTTACAGAAACGCACAGTATTTTTTACATTTGTTTTGGGGTCATTTATTTTATTTGACTGACAGGAGAGTAGGAAGCAAAGACTAGGGGACAAGTGTGTAGGAAGAGAAAGAGAGAAAGGACACAGCCAGCCAATATGAATCTCAAACCCCTGCCGCCAGGTGCATGTGTGGTTCGGAGGTGGGAGGTTAGACCACGAGACATTTCACTGAGTCATGAATAGGTAGTGAAACAAGCACACGCATAAACACATGCACATTCGCATACAGTTGTGCTAAAAAGTTTACATAACCCTGGAGAATTGATAATAGATTTAACATTTTTTAGGAAAACATGAGTGAGCAGGCAAAACAATTTGTTTTTATTTCGCATAGGATTCATATTCAACTGTAGGTCATAACAGAATGGCACAATCATAAAACAGAACATGGCAACAAAGAAAATAATGAAATGACCCCTGTTCAAAAGTCTGCATACCCTCAGTTCTCAATACGGTTTATTATTCCCCTTAGCATCAATCACAGCATGCAATCATTTTTGATAGATTACTATGAGGCCCCAAATTCTTGCAAGTGGAATAGCTGCCCATTTCTCCTGGCAAAATGCCTCCAGGTCATGCAAAGTCTTTGGTCGTCTTGCATGAACCGCTCATTTGAGATCTCCCCAGAGTGGCTTGATAATATTAAGGTCAGGAGACTGTGATGACCACGCCAGAACCTTCACCTTTTTCTGCTGTAACCACTGGAGGCTCAACTTGGTGTTGTGCTTAGGGTCATTGTGGTGCTGGAAAGTACAAAATTGTCCCATGCACAGCTTTCGCGCGGAAGAATGCAAATTGTCTGCCAGTATTGTCCGGCATTCATCTTGATTTTCACAAGTATCCCTGTGCCTTTAGGGCTCACACTCCCCCAAAACATCAGTGAGCCACCACCATGCTTCACAGTGGGGATGGTATTCTTTTCACTATAGGTCTTGTTGACCCCTCTCCAAAACAAAGCACTTATGATTGTGACCATGAAGCTCTATTTTGGTCTCGTCACTCCAAATGACAGTGTGGCAGAAGCTGTGATGCATGTCTAGTTATTGTCAGGCATATTTTAACCAGGCTTTTTTGTGGCACTGGCCCAGTAAACGCTTTTTTCTGGCAACTCGACCTGCAGCTCATTTTTGTTCAAGTCTCGTTGTATTGTGCTCCTTAAAACAACCACACCATCTTTTTCCAAAGCAGCCTGTATGTCTCCGAGGTTACCTGTGGGTTTTTCCTTGTATCCCGAACAATTCTTCTGGTAGTTTTGACTGAAATCTTTCTTGATTTAACTGACATTGGGTTGGTATCAAGAGATCAAGCGAGAAGTAATTGAACAAAGGAGCCAAAGGAGCCAAACAACTATGTGATAATTAATGGCTTCATGGGATCACTATCCTTACAAAACAGTCATATTGTCAAATTTAATGCCGGAATTTCACAATTTCTGCCAGGGTATGCAAACTTATGAGCACAACTGTACAGTACACACACACACACACACACACACATTAAATGCCCACACTCACCTGGACCCGTTCATGTAGTGAACTACCAATGACCTCCCGGCTATACTGTTGGGCCCCGTCAGTGGCATATTCCCATCGAGATACCATGTCTGAATCTGGTTGTAGTTTGTCAGCATACCAAACTTCCCGCTGATGTCCCCAGACTCGTATTCATCAACTGTCCCTGATCCCGGGGCTGGAGAGAAAGACACATTCCAGGAATAGGGGTTGAAGTGGCCCATGATGTTGTTGTTTGAACAGGGCTCCCCTATAATATAAAGAGAAATACAATTACCTTTCATTAAGTGAATTACAGTAATAAAAGCATTGTGACATGATGTTGTTGTTTGAACAGGGCTCCCCTATAATATAAAGAGAAATACATATTGAAAGGTACAAGAAAAACAATTACCTTTCATCAAGTGAATTACAGTAATAAAAGCATTGTGACTGGTTCACAATTTAAAGTTTTGACATAAATCTTGACATAAATTAATCTAGAACCTTACATCACTTCTAACATTAGACAATTACAAAACTCATAACACAAGACACAACAATTAAAACACTTTCAACACTCAAAAGACTAGATACAATACTGATAACACTATACACTCACGACACTCCTAACACTGTATACAACACTCATAACACTAGATAAAACACTGATAACACTAGACACTCACAACAGTCCTAACACAAAATACAACACTGATAACACTAGATACAACACTGATAACACTAGACACGCACAACACCAGACCAAAAATATCAAAGTACCTGAAGCACTGATAGGAAGTACGTGGACGTGGTAGCCTCCAGCCTTGGAACTAAGGCTGTGTAGAGTGACATTGATCATGGTGGGGCCCTGGGGGAAAGCCTGGGAGAAACGTACTTGCCCTGTGGATGCCCCAGGTCCACGCCAGGGGCCCAAGGTGAACACAGGCTTCCTGACGAACGTCAGGTTGGCACAGGCTATCCTGGGGGTGGCACCCTCCGCGCTGTGGACGACCACGGACCGACCTATCATGGAGCCCATACTGGCAGGGAGCGACAACCAGGAAGTGGTATCGGTAAAGAAATGTTTGGCAGCTGCCCCGCCCACTTGGGTCCCAAGATCTATTGTGCGGTGCTTCCGGGAGAGGTCCCCAACCTCACAGGAGAAGGGTCTGGAGGGGCCACAGTGGAGGGCGTAGCTGACGTCACTCGTGTTTACGCCAAAGGGGTTCCAGTGGCCTCCAGTGGTGCCACACCGCATCAGGTCCATGTCTATCTCTGAGCTGATAGGATACATGTGGATGTGCCAATGGTGGTTTTGTGTAGCCTGCGACGAAGAATTTCCATAGGACAGGTCCATAAAAACTGTGACGTCAGATAATGGGTTGCTCTTCAGTTGGACGAACTGGACCAAACCAACCAACGGTTGTTGGAACAATGCCCTGGCTACATGCACCTCTCCTGGGTAGCCTATGGAGGCACACAAGAACCTAACTCCATCCGGTTGGTGGATCACTACTGATCGACCGACTATGCTGTTCTGGCCAAAGAGAGGCAGGTTGAAGTCGGTAAAATCGGCTTCCATGTCAGCCATATCCTTCAGTGACCCATGCCTGGCACTGAGGTCACCTACTTCATACCTGTCGTGAGTCGACCCAGGTCCGGACGGGTAGGAGGAGTCTTTGGTATCCAGTCCAAAAGGGTTCCAGTGTCCACCCAGGTTGTCATTGGAGCAGGTTGTCTGTGATGGTGACCTCATTGGCGGCAGGGGGAACTGATGGACGTGATAGGGTCCTACCTGACTCCTCAGGTTTGTCACGTTGACACGGAGCTCGGTTACGTCGAACGGAGAAGCCTGCCGGAAGAGGAAATAACCCTTGATCCCTCTCATGTTTATCAGGGCGCTTACCTCTTTCATGTCCATTGCTAAAATCTCAGCACACTTATAACCTGATTCCAGTTTGAGCAGAGCAAAACGGTTGTTTGAACTATAGACATCAAGGTCCAATCGCGATTTAACTGGTTTAAGGGGAGTGCCTACTTTGAGTTGCCCAATCTTGGTGAGAGATGAGGGGTCCGTGCTACGTAGAAAATCCTTACAGTCTGTAGCAGAACTTGACGACATAAAGATGTCGATGTATGTTGGTGTATCACCAACCTGACCAATAGTCACCAAGTCTGAGAGGACCCTTGTCTGGGTCTGTCCCACATTTTGCCTGATGTAAATGTTGCCGGCGACCAAACTAAAAAACCTGGCCTGCCAAGTCTGGACCATTTGATCACTTGTTCGCCTTACGACTGTACAGACTTTGGTTCCATTACAGGTCTCCAAGCTCAACGAAAGGTCATCAAGACTGGCTGTCTGCTCAAATATACTGGACACGTTAACGGCTGTGTTAAATGTGGTATTGATAGTGAATGTAAAGATGCTAGGTCCTAAATTGTCCTCCACGCAAGGCTGAACAAAATGGCCATACATCACAGGAAACACACTCAGGGAGATATTCAGCAATGACCCACAGGTCTCAGGTCCAGTCACATTCACAGTTGCCACCTGAGACATGGAATCAAACCACACCCACCCTGTGACTCCGCCCATGTTAAGGTCAGCCTGAAACTGGGCACAAAAAGTGGAGCCTAAAAAATACAATAAAGACAGAGAGAAAGACAGACAGAGAGAGAGACAGACAGATGGAATCAATTCTTACTGAGACCAGAACATGCTCATTCATTTCCATTGTGAAATTGTACCATAATTGTGACCAATTTCCACAAAGTGAGAGCATATTATCTACAGTATTTATGGTTCATCTGACTGCAGATTTTGCAAAAATCACTGGATGCATACAGTAATCATGATCTCATTCTGCCAGATAGACGCTACTTCAGTGAAAATTGTAAATATAAAAGCCCTTTAATCATGACAAGAATTAGCATAATTGTTTACCGCTGCACAATGGCTTAATTAAGGATACACATGAACATTCCAAGTATAATTGGCTGGAATATTGAATATACTGATGTGGTTTAAAATAAAAGTAATATTTTATAATATCTGCAAAATCAATATATTAACATTTTGTCATAAATGTCAGCAGCAGTTCATGTATTACATATTCACAGATATCAGAAGCACATTAGTATTACTAATCAGCATTCACGCATAATCTAAAACAAATGACGCTATATGACTTGTAGCCAGGAGTATACTGCTCACCAGATCTAGAAGCTAGTGGCAGTCATTCAGTTAGAACATTGGTCTCATGTTTCTGCCTGGATGAAGGACAAAAGCTCACTACAACCAATCAGCCATGGAGATTGAGCTACTGGCTCCAAATACTGCTGCAGATGCCAAAACATGTATAAATTATCTATTATTTTTTATTAACCCTGCAACCTAATGTGGTGATAATATTGTCTAATCCAAAATGGACTATTCCTATTTGCAGCCCTGGTTAAAAGTAGCGTGCTAATGGGAACACAACGTATTTGGGCCCCATCCCGTCTATCATCACATGTAATTCTATCAATTAGCTTGGCTAGCCCTGAGAAATGCTAAACTCTCCCATTACATCCATGGTAGCTGTCCATGTGTATTTGTGCAGCAGGGTAAACACTGTTGTGGCTAGGACAGGTAACCCTTTCACTTTATCAAACTGACTTTCTTAAGTTCGTTATGCTTGAGGTCTCAGTGATTTCTGCGTCGCTCAGAAGTACAGTAGACATGTGAATAATGCATTCTAATTATACACACGTGGCCGTACGCTTCAGTGACCAACTAGCAGGTTCACGAAGGTGTGACTGTACATATAGAGACATCTGTTGATGTTCACCACAAGCATAGTTTAATTCTACCAAGTCAACCACGCGGGGATTTTGGCACTGATGTGCTTTTTACAAAACAAAGTATTTTGAGAGACAATATTTAGAAACATCCATTGTTTGGTTTCAATGTCAGTGACATTTGGATTAAAGAAGTAGAATTGGTTTTGGTTTCATTAATGATTTTAGTAGATTATTCTACTATATGTTTGGCTCAGCCAAAAAGGTCAAACATTTCAGTATGCCATCTGAATTTCAACAAATTCAATTACTAACCAAGCAAAATGTTTTACAAGAACATTACAGTAGATGGTAAGAAAAAAAATAAACACAAATTGTCACAAACTGTCTACACTAACACACTAACACTGAAAACAAGCAATTAAAATACTAGTATTAAATCCTAACCTGCTGGAATAAAACATAGCTTTGCAATACACATTGTGATACTTACCTAAAAGAGCATACAGAAAAACAACTGGAGGCAGGCACATGTTGAATGTATATATTAAACTGTGTCTATGGTAAAGTATGTGAAACGCAATAAGATTACAATGTGCTTTCAGAATCAAGCTTGTTTGAGAGATTCGTGTGTGACTGAGGCTCCACAGAGTGTGAGAGGCTCCTGTGTGTCAGCTTCTGAGTGTGATGGCAGAGGTGTGTTGCCTGTGCTCTCTCTCTCTCTCTCTCTCTCTCTCTCTCTCTCTCTCTCTCTCTCTCTCTCTCTCTCTCTCTCTCTCTCTCTCTCTCTCTC
>JACXGM010007248.1:5137-31129 GCA_016801145.1 Umbra pygmaea | reverse complement strand
AAACATGTGGAAGAAGGTGCTCTGGTCAGATGAAACCAAAATTGAACTTTTTGGCAACAATGCAAAATGTTATGTTTGGCGTAAAAGCAACACAGCTCATCACCCTGAACACACCATCCCCACTGTCAAACATGGTGGTGGCAGCATCATGGTTTGGGCCTGCTTCTCTTCAGCAGGGACAGGGAAGATGGCTAAAATTCATGGGAAGATGGATGGAGCCAAATACAGGACCATTCTGGAAGAAAACCTAATGGAGTCTGCAAAAGACCTGAGACTGGGACGGAGATTTGTCTTCCAACAAGACAATGATCCAAAACATAAAGCAAAATCTACAATGGAATGGTTCACAAATAAACATATCCAGGTGTTAGAATGGCCATGTCAAAGTCCAGACCTGAATCCAATCGAGAATCTGTGAAAAGAACTGAAAACTGCTGTTCACAAACGCTCTCCATCCAACCTCACTGAGCTCGAGCTGTTTTGCAAGGAGGAATGGGCAAAAATGTCAGTCTCTCGATGTGCAAAACTGAAAGAGACATACCCCAAGCAACTTACAGCTGTAATCACAGCAAAAGGTGGTGCTACAAAGTATTAACTTAAGGGGGCTGAATAATTTTGCATGCCCAATCTTTCAGTTTTTTATTGGTTAAAAAAGTTTGAAATATAAAATAAATTTCGTTCCACTTCATGATTGTGTCCCACTTGTTGTTGATTCTTCACAAAAAATTACAGTTTCATATCTTTATGTTTGAAGCCTGAAATGTGGCAAAAGGTCGAAAAGTTCAAGGGGGCCAAATACTTTCGCAAGGCACTGTAGCCGCCAAAAAACGTCTGGCATACTTCGACTATTGGTGGCTGTGATCTACCAGACCTGTCCCTGATCTCTCGCTGAAAGGTCCCAATGTAGAAAGTGCGCATTAAGGTCCTCCAGATCTGCCATCGCTTCGACTACTACAGGACTGCCAAAGCGTTTGTTTAAATATTAAATATATATACACTCACCTAAAGGATTATTAGGAACACCATTCTAATACTGTGTTTGACCCCCTTTCGCCTTCAGAACTGCCTTAATTCTATGTGGCATTGATTCAACAAGGTGCTGAAAGCATTCTTTAGAAATGTTGGCCCATATTGATAGGATAGCATCTTGCAGTTGATGGAGATTTGTGGGATGCACATCCAGGGCACAAAGCTCCCGTTCCACCACATCCCGAAGATGCTCTATTGGGTTGAGATCTGGTGACTGTGGGGGCCATTTTAGTACAGTGAACTCATTGTCATTTTCAAGAAACCAATTTGAAATGATTCGAGCTTTGTGACATGGTGCATTATCCTGCTGGAAGTAGCCATCAGAGGATGGGTACATGGTGGCCATAAAGGGATGGACATGGTCAGAAACAATGCTCAGGTAGGCAGTGGCATTTAAACGATGCCCAATTTATATTAAGGGGCCTAAAGTGTGCCAAGAAAACATCCCCCAAACCATTACACCACCAAACCATTACAGTGGTAACAAGGCATGATGGATCCATGTTCTCATTCTGTTTATGCCAAATTCTGACTCCACCATCTGAATGTCTTAACAGAAATCGAGACTCATCAGACCAGGCAACATATTTCCAGTCTTCAACTGTCCAATTTTGGTGTGCTCTTGCAAATTGTAGCCTCTTTTTCCTATTTGTAGTGGAGATGAGTGGTACCTGTTGGGGTCTTCTGCTGTTGTAGCCCATCTGCCTTAAGGTTGTGCGTGTTTTGGCTTCACAAATGCTTTGCTGCATACCTCGGTTGTAACGAGTGGTTATTTTAGTCAAAGTTGCCCTTCTATCAGCTTGAAGCAGCCCATTCTCCTCTGACATCTAGCATCAACAAGGCCACAGGACTGCCACATACTGGATGTTTTTCCCTTTTCACACCCTTCTTTGTAAACCCTAAAACTGGTTGTGCATGAAAATCCCAGTAACTGAGCAGATTGTGAAATACTCAGACCGGCCCTTCGGCACCAACCACAATGCCATGCTTATAATTGCTTAAATCACATATCTTTCCCATTCTGACATTCAGTTTGGAGTGCCTTGCGAAAGTATTCGGCCCCCTTGAACTTTTCGAACTTTTGCCACATTTCAGGCTTCAAACATAAAGATATGAAACTGTAATTTTGCTCGCCCAATTTGTCAGTTTTTTATTTGTTAAAAAAGTTTAAAATATCCAAAAAATTTTGTTCCACTTCATGATTGTGTCCCAATCAAAAATTACAGTTTTATATATTTATGTTTGAAGCCTGAAATGTGGCAAAAGGTCGAAATGTTCAAGGGGGCCGAATACTTTCGCAAGGCACTATATATATATATTATTTGATTGAAATTGTTGTTTGCCTAATTTCTGCCCTCATGTTTTAGGCCACCCTGAAGTGAAAGGGTAAAAATAAACCACTTAATAGCAATGTGCTGTTTATAATGAATTCGTAATTCTGAAATATAATTTGCAATTTGGGGTAGTTGCGATGCAGACACATTCATCAATGATTGCTGCTTCAACAATTCACTGAACAGGGTGGTTATAACATGAACACCGCTAGTCACACTAGAGAATTTGCGTACACGAGGTCAGACCAGACGCAAGATTTTATCGCAGCCTACGATCACGTTCAAATTGATAAATCCTGTGCTTCATGTAGGAATTGCCGTACGCCCGTCGTACACCTGTTTTCGGTCGTACGCACATTTCATAAATGAGGGCCGTTGTCATTTTGGGTATTGTTAGTTTGAAGGAAATAATGAATTTAATCCATTTTGGAAGAAGGGTGTAAAATAACAAAATGTGGAAAAAGTTAAGTGCTGTGAATACTTTCCGGATGCACTGTAATCTTAGAGTGTTAGCTTAAGACTTACAGAAATCTCTGGAACATGTTAACATATCTGTTGTCGACTCTATGACAAGAGAACACTAAACAAGAATGGCGATCGTGTGAGTAAATGAACTGTTGTCCAAAAAAAAACTTCTGCATGTCTGAGGTTTGCAAATGAGCACCTGGATGTTCCACATTGCTACTGGTAAAATATTGTGTGGGCAGAAAACTAAGAAACTAATGTTGTATTGTTTGGTTGGGACACAAAACTCTAAGTGTGGAGAAAAAAGAAACAGCACATCAACATTAAATGCTCATCCCAACTGTAAAATCAGGTAGAAGGAGCATCATTTTGTGGGGCTACTTTGAAGCCTCAGGGCCTGGACAGTTTGCTATCATGAATGGAAAAATGGAATTACAACTTTATCAAAACAGTTTATGCAAGTAAGGCCATCTTTCCAACAATTTCAGCTTAACATAATTTGGGTGATACAAAAGGACAATAACACAAAGCACAGAATTAAATCAACAATAAAATGGCTTCAAAAAAAGAAAATATGCTTTCATGGACTGGCCCACTCAGATTCTTGACCACTTCTCAAATGAGATGCTGTCAAATCCCAAGAATATTGCTGAACTGAAACAGTTTAGTAAATATGAATGATCCAAAATTCCTCATGACCATTTTGCAGCTCTGATACTTTTTCGCCACTGTATGTTTATCTATGTGTTTCTACCTAAAAAATGTCATTACTTGAGCAAAATGTCAGGGCACACTTGGGGAGTTCTCTCAGGCCACCATTGTGGCACAGGACACTAGCTGAAAACCTGTCTGCTAGAATTCTCACCAAGAAATCAATCAATAGTACACTGAATATTACATCCATTGAGGGAGTAGACAACAGTTCTGACCAAGGCTCTGTTCCCCTGTTTCTAGACCTCACTGCTGCCTTTGACACAATTGATCACTTCCATTTCTTGGAGAGACTGGAAACCCATATTGGTCTAGTCGGACAAGTTCATGCCTGGTTTAGATCCTACATATCAGACAGATATCAGTTTGTACATCTGCATGGTCATAGGTATGTTCACTGTAAGGCTGAGGACACACAGTTGCTCCAAAAAATGGCAACATTAGACAGCCCTGTATCTCATTAATTCTTTTTACAGGCAACTATTTTGTAAAACCTAATTCGATGAAATTTGAACACATGACACGAGCAATTACATTAAATATGAAGATAAGAAGGACTGTCACTGCACAACCTGGACAATAGGAGCATTTGTGAGTGTAGTCAGTGATAAATAGTGTGAATGTTTGTGGTCGTGGATAGTGGATACGCATTAAGGTAACGCCTTTCACCCCGATGATGAAAGTTATGTTTTTCTTTTTCTACTCCATGTATGTTTTTCTAGACTGGTGATTGTCTCTTTATTATAATGTTAAAACTCAACTTAATCCTAACCTTAACCTAACAGTAACGTCATGCCTAACCTTAACCTCAGTAACGTCATTGTCTAACCTTAACCTTAACCCTAACCTTAAACATAAATGTTTGAATATAATTAAAATTGCTATGGAATGTATGGATCGTAGCCTAAGGTACCATGATCACTTGAAACTGCAGCAACGAAATAGAGCTAAACGTAGCCCAGGTCAGGCGCTTCTGCCGCTGTTTCTGGTTCAAAAGTGGCTTGACCTGGGGAATGTGGCACCTGTAGCCCATTTCCTGCACACACCTGTGCACGGTGGCTCTGGATGTTTGTACTCCAGACTCAGTCCACTGCTTCCGCAGGTCATCCAAGGTCTGGAATCGGTCCTTCTCCACAATCTTCCTCAGGGTCCGGTCACCTCTTGTTGTTGTGCAGCGTTTTTTTGCCACACTTTTTCCTTCCCACAGACTTCCCACTGAGGTGCCTTGATACAGCACTCTGGGAACAGCCTATTTGTTCAGAAATTTCTTTCTGTGTCTTACCCTCTTGCTTGAGGGTGTCAATGATGGCTTTCTGGACAGCAGTCAGGTCGGCAGTCTTACCCATGATTGCGGTTTTGAGTAATGAAACAGGCTGGGAGTTTTTAAATAGCCTCAGGCATCTTTTGCAGGTGTTTAGAGTTAATTAGTTGATTTAGATGATTAGGTTAATAGCTCGTTTAGAGACACTTTCCATGATATGCTAATTCTTTGAGATTTTTGGGTTTTCATGAGCTGTATGCCAAAATCATCAGTATTACAACAATAAATGACCTGAAATATTTCAGATGGTGTGCAATGAATCTAAAATATATGAAAGTTAAATTTTTATCATTACATTATGGAAAATAATGAACTTTATCACAATATGCTAATTTTTTGAGAAGGACCTGTATATCCAAGACATTACAAATGTTTCAAATCTATCACTGTTGTAAATGACTGATTTATTATTAATTAACTTCCATGGCAAAGTGACATTTTCAGTAGCCATTACTTCAATGTCCTAATGATGAAATCTTTGAGCCATGTTTGACTATCATTTCTGATCAATTTAATGCTACCTTGGTAAATGAAGTTTCTATGAAACCACATAAAAATTACTAGGTGATTCAAAATGTTTGCACACTACAAATGCTAGTGTGCGTTGTCTACCAATGGCAGCACCAATACACCAAGTAAACTTCTGTGTATGTGTGTAAATGTACACTGTATAACATGTGGATTCTGTTGATGATGTAACAGCAATGAAATCATACTTACTCTGGAACCTCTCCAAAGGCTTCCTGTTTCTTGACCACTGTTGTCCAGGCCTTGATGTACTCTCGGGCAGTGTTCTGAACATGACACTCCTAGAATCATACAATACGCATCCATAACACATTTGATTATTTTGGCTGGTGGTTGAAATAGAGTTCAGTAAGTGACTACATTTTAACAGAGTCTGTATTATGTCGCCAGCAGTTGCTTGAATACATGAAATAATGATATGCCTAGTTCCTTCTTTTCATCACTGATTATTTGGTTGAAACTCTTAGACAGAATACAACCAATGTGAAATATTAGTCCGGTTTAGCCTACAATTTCCTTTTTGCACTGTTCAAGGCAGGACAGATGTGGCAATTTTTATAGGACAGTAAAAGAGAAGATTATTCAAGATTTGCTTATGTTTCAATGATTAATATAAACGGAAGTCTAATTAAAGCTGCAAGCAGCATTTATTATGGTTCAAGCATTTACAGCCTTTAATCACAAAAGGCAATTTACTAAGGAAATATTTGTTTTTAACAGTTATCGTTCCACCTATGGTCAGATCTTCATACAATTGCATTTATTGAACAGTTTGATTGACAGCAGTGGTTCTTGAGGCAAAGTTGTTCAGTTCCACTTGATCGTTAGTCCGATCGACTTAAGAATTGGTATGCAGTGTCTTGGTCCAAGATCCCATGTATGTCTATAAGGATCCCCTCATTCTGAACAACTTTGCCTCAAGGACCACTGCTGTCAATCAAACCGTTAAGGAAATATTTGTGAATATGTTAAAAATTACTTTTGTGAACTAGTTCTATCTTTTTCACCCAATCAGAACCAAACATAATCGCAAGTATTAAATGAACAAATGGATTGACAGCAGTATGAGGAGACCTATCAAATGATATGGATATTGTGTGAAACTCTTTAGCGCCAACTAAAGGCTGATTTCTTTCTAAATTCTTACAGACCTCTAGGGCCAATAGGCAAAAAACCTAGGACTAGTTTGCGAAAGTAGATTTTTGAAAAAAATTTAAATGGGGGAAAAATTTGCATACCAGAAATGAAATCAGAGATATACGTTTTGTTCGTCAGGAGCCCAGCTTTCCAATGATATGATACACTTGAGTCTCCTACAAATGGTGTAGGTGTTATAAGCAGTTTCGTGCTTTTGGTTCCTGTAGAGCCACCTACAGGCCAATGGGGATCATACTCTCTCAACCTCTCCTCGATTATTGTACTACCATCTGGCCAAGTTTCAAGTCTGTTGCACTTACGGTTTTGTCTGCACAATTCGTTTTACGGCAGAATAATGATAATAAAAATCCTAACAATTACAATAGGTTTCAGCATTTCGTGCTTGAAACCCTAATGAAGGAAAATGCTTTGCTTACCTCAATGGCCAGGTTATAGTTTTTTTGAACCAACTCCTCGTTGTTCTTGGTCCCGTATCTCATAGCATTGTGTACTTTCAGAACACAAGGGTGGCCCTGGGTAAAGACAGGCACCATTCCAGCCTTAATCCTGGTCCGGAAAGCCTTCCGGTGCATACCTTCACCAAAGTGTTCCTTCTCAGTTATTAGGCTGGCTGGCTGGTTCTCTCCAAAGTACTGATCTGACAAGAAGTTCTCTCTGAACAGCAGACAGGAACAGTTTACGGCTTCCTCATCCTCCACCACCTCATTAGGAGTAGCTGAGGTAAAAAAATTAATGTTGTCATTAATAAAGTGTCTTTAGCAGCTGATATTGTAAGAAAATTACAAAGTTCACAGATAAGTGATAACTCCACTGCAAATTATTTTTGAACTTGTACTGAAACTTTATCCTAGATAATACGTTAGCAAAAGTATCCATCTGAAATCCAAAAAACATTTTCTGCTCACCTACGGTAAATTTTGGGGGAGTAGCAGGGATGACAATCTCACTTAACACTGTAAAGAAAACAGACAGAAATAATGTAGACATTAGTGATGGATAATAAAATGTGAAATGTTATATTAAATTTATGAAAGATAGCTTAGTTGCTAGAGCATAGAGCCAGTAACTTAAATTTCACAGCAAAAGATTTGTGGTGTGCTCTTGACCAAAGCAATTAACCTTAATTTCTTCTGTAACTCAATGTTGATAACATATTTACTATAATTAATAAAATAAATAGTGCACAGGCCAGAAAACACTATTAACACAATGCAACATATTAGTGCAGCAGATTAATGACATATTTCAAGAGAATCGTTCAAATTGGTATACAAGCATGAAATTTGGCACAGATACACTCTAAGGTCAGTTTTTTGGGAAAAAGGCGTTGGCCACCCAAAAATTCAACATGGCGGCCATTTTTTAAAGATGGCCACCATATATCTTGAATCCATATATCAATTTTTCAAATGGTGATGCTATCATCAAATTTGGTACAAATATTCTTCAAGGAACATTCTCAAGGAAAAAGGTGTGTGCCACTCAAAAATTCAAGATGGCGACCATTTTCAAGATGGACACCATTTCTGTCAGATCTCAATTTAATGTGTTGAGGAAGGATTTGTTTAATAGAGTGAACGTCATTGGAACTCAATGGAACGTTGTGGAACTCAGCATGGGGTTCAGTGTCAGCTGATCTAGTTTTACTTACAGTGGGGCAAAAAAAATTTAGTCAGCCAACAATTGTGCAAGTTCTCCCACTTAAAAAGCTGAGAGAGGCCTGTCATTTTCATCATAGGTACACTTTAACTATGATAAACAAAATGAGAAAAAAAATCCTGAAAATCACATTGTAGGATTTTTAATGAATGTATTGCTAAATTATCGTGGAAAAGGCAAGTTTATTTATATAGCACATTTCATACACAATGGCAATTCAAGGTGCTATACATAAACAGGAAAGCATACAAATTTAAAACAGAGTAAAGATGAAATTAAAGCTATTAAAATAAAAATGAAAAACTATTAGAAAATAGTACTGTTGAAGAAATAAAAGAGACTGAATTAACCATTTAAAATATAGTGCAATCAGTTCGGACTTAACACAGTGTTTATTCAGTAAATGCGTAGCAAAACAGATGTGTTTTGAGTCTGGATTTAAAGGTGACTACTGATGGAGCACATCTGATCTCCTCTGGGAGCTTGTTCCAGCTGCGGCTGGCATAGTAGCTAAAAGCAGATTCTCCGCATTTTGAGTGAATCCTTGCTATCTCTTGCTGATGTAATCCTGATGATTTGAGTGGTCTGTTGGGTTTATATTCAATGAGCATATCTACAATGTATTAAGGTCATAGGCCATTGAGTGATTTTATATACCGTAATAATACTTTAAAGTCTATCCTAAATGTGACTGGGAGCCAGTTTTTGAATAAGTATTTGGTCACCTACAAACAAGCAAGATTTCTGGCTTTCACAGACCTGTAACTTCTTCTTTAAGGGGCTCCTCTGTCCTCCACTCGTTACCTGTATTAATAACACCTGTTTGAACTTGTTATCAGTATAAAGGACACCTGTCCACAACCGCAAACAGTCACACTCCAAACTCCACTATGGCCAAGACCAAAAAGCTGTCAAAGAAACAAAACTGAAAAAAAATTGTAGACCTGCACCAGGCTGGGAAGACTGAATCTGCAATAGGTAAGCAGCTTGGTGTGAAGAAATCAACTGTGGGAGCAATTATAAGAAAATGGAAGGCATACAAGACCACTGATAATCTCCCTCGATCCGGGGCTCCACGCAAGATCTCACCCCGTGGGGTCAAAATGATCACAAGTGAGCAAAAATCCCAGAACCACACGGGGGGACCTAGTGAATGACCTGCAGAGAGCTGGGACCAAAGTAACAAAGGCTACCATCAGTAACACACTACGCTGCCAGGGACTCAAACCCTGCAGTGCCAGACTTGTCCCCCTGCTTAAGCCAGTACATGTCCAGGCCCATCTGAGGTTTGATAGAGAGCATTTGGATGATACAGAAGACGATTGGAAGAATGTCATATGGTCAGATGAAACCAAAATTGAACATTTTGGTAAAAACGCAACTTGTCGTGTTTGAAGGAGAAAGAATGCTGAGTTGCATCTAAAGAACACCATACCTACTGTGAAGCATGGGGGTGAAAACATCACGCTTTGGGCCTATTTTCTTGACCTCTGTCATTGCCAACAAAGGGTATATAACAAAATATTGAGATGAACTTTTGTTATTGACCAAATACTTATTTTCCACCATAATAAACCAATTAATTCATTAAAATCCTACAATGTTTCTGGATTTGTTTTTCATTTTGTCTCAGGCCTGTCTCATCTTTTTAAGTGGGAGAACTTGCACAATTGGTGGCTGACTATATACTTTTTTGCCCCACTGTACAATGTAGTTCTTGACTAGTGGTAATAGTATAGCAAAGTTTAGTGTCCCAAATGCAGCCCCTCATCAATTAACTAGTAATAGATGTAGTTAGATAGCCGCACCTGAATTGACAGGTTGTGCCAGCTCAGGAGAGCCAAGTCAAGGGTAAGCGGGGCAATACAGGACTTGTTCATGTATGCTTGCCTGGAAGGTGTACAGATCACACAGGACTTAAATAGCACTGGATAAATGATCAGGTGTAGGTGACCCGAACCTAGTTGTATCCCATACATGAATGTGTACTATGTCTATGATTGAGGTGGTAAAAGGATAACAACCTCTGCCTTAATCAGACAACAAACCCACAAAATGGCAAATGAAAATCCCATGTCAGCCAAGAGGTCAACTGATTGGATGAAATGTTGTCTTTGTCAGACAGACACAAACGAACCCCTCCAATCATTACCTACCCATCATGTTTCTCAACATGATTGCTATAAAAGTATGGCCACCAACATTCCACTCTTTCACAAGATCAACAAAATGCAAATGACCCTGGACCTGGAACGACTGGATGAAGGTGGTGGAATAGAAGCTACTACGAGAAGGAACCAAGCGAAGTATCACTACAATTGTCGACTTTGGTTCAACAACACAAAGTTACTTCGTGCCCAGAAACAACAATCCGATGCTCATTGTAGTGAGACAGATGAAGGCCATGCAAAGCGTCTCAGAACCATGATGCAAAAATGTCTAGATGATCAAGTTTACTTTTTTTGTGATAACACATCTCCTGAATCTGACCTATGTCAGGTAATGACAATGCAACGGAATGACAGACTACATTAATGTGCACAAACACTGAATGATGGTAAATTATTGGCTCAACTAAGTGGTGCTGATGCCATTGCACAGGAGCTTAAATACCATCATTTGTGCTTCATTCATCTTTACAACAGAGAGAAACTCTACCTCAGAAGGCTTGAGAAAGAGTCACAGAGTGAAACCGTTCAACCAGCCAGCTTTCCTATGGCTCTTTCTGAACTGGTCACCTATATTGTTGAAACCAGTCTCAATTCTGATGGTCCTTCCACCATCCGTCTCACAGATATTTGCAATCTGAAGACTCAGAGGCATTTATCATGGCCAAGGCTGCAAAAATCCTGAAAAGGCATATTCTGGATCATCAGTCCAGATTTAAGTGAACATTCCATGAGGGATGTTTTAACAAGGCCATCCCACCATCTCTCCTGCAATTTGTTTGTATGGAGCCGACATCAAATCGCAGCTGAGATTTGGCACTTCACGGGCTGTTCAGGCTATTATGCAACTGTTGCAGTTCTCTGAGGCCTCTCAATATCAGCAAAACTAAGTCAATACCCTCCTCAATTGCAAATGAGAATAAAAAGTAAGTAGCGTTGGGCCGAGAGACGATTTCCTGATTCTGGACCATGAAGTATATGTAGGTACACCTTCCTGGATATGTTGCCCCCAATACAACACTTGCTGACTGTCAAGCAGAGAGGCATTGGCTACCATTTTTAACAGTCTTTATTATGACTCAGCAGGGCACAACCTCTTAATATCAGGTTGGACACTCTAACCACAAGGCCTGGTAAAAATGTGAATAGAACTTATGTTTTATTTCAATTCTTCCTTTCCTTGTCCCAACAGAGTACACTATTAAAGCAACACCCACCTTGAAAAATGAATTTTGAACTTTTTCGAGTGCCTTTCTCTAAAATTGTGGCCGTTAGAGTATTTTTGCTAACATGCATGTGTGCATGAATGTACATACTACCGAAATGAAGACCATCTTGGAAAAGGTCTCCATCTTTAATTTTTTATTGGCCATCCAATTTTTCCAAAAAGTGGCCATAACAGAGTATTTGTGGCATATTTTCTGTATCACTATTTGGAAACAGTGGCAATGAACATAAGACAGGAATGGCTGCCATCTTGAAAAATGGTTTCCATCCTGAATTTTTACTGGCCACTTCCTTTTTCTAACAGTGGCCCTTCCTCTCTGTGGACTGCACCTTGCAATGTTGGAGGGGCTTGTGTACGCCGATGAACCTGAGCTCTATGCCGGCTAGGATTTTATATCCCTGGCAAGTTTAACTAAGCCGGACAGGTCAAAGGAGAGGTGGCAGACAAAATGACTATTTGACAGAAATGGTGGCCATCTTGAAAATGGTCACCATCCTGAATTTTTGAGTGGCACATACTTTTTCCAAAAGAGTGTTCCTTAAAGAGTATTTCTGCCTAATCTTAAGCTTGCATCACCATTTGAACAATTGAAATAATATTCGACAGGAATGGTAGTCATCTCTAAAAATGGTGGCCATCTTGAATTTTTGAGGGAAAGGCATCTTTTTTTATTAACATGTCCATTAGAGAGTATTTGTATCAAATTTTATGCTTGGATCACTGTTTGAATAATTGATATAATAAGGAATTGAATAGCAATGGTGGCCATCTTGAAAAATTGCCTCCATATTGAATTATTGAGCGGCCAACGCCTTTTTCCAAAAGAGTGGCCCTTAGAGAGTATCTGTGCCAGATTTCATATTTGTATACCAAAGTGAACACGTTTTTTTACTAATCTGCTGCACTAATTGGAAGAGCTGGTGAGTAAGGTTTCCAATGTATGTATTACACATAGCAAATAAAAACAGCAGGTTGAACTAGAACATGACTATGACCTATGTTGTGTCTTACCCTCGTAGGTGAGGAGGTATTCTAGGATGACAGATCCCTTGGAACATAAGAGACTACAAACATACTTCCCCAGATCTTTACTGGAGGCCTTGGTGATGGTCAGGGACACTCTACTCTCATCTCCAGCACTACAGATTTAAAGAGGGGACAGTTGAAATCATCATTCTAGAACGGCTGTAATCATCATTCTAGAATGTCTGTACATTAGGGAATTCAGCCCAGGATGATGCAAGCATCCCAGTCATTGTGACAGGCCTGACCATGACTTATTGATATAAATCTTGGGTGTAGTGGTGTCTCAACACTGAAATGTAATGCCTTAGACTGTTGTGCCACTTGGGATGCTTGTTTGTATGACTTGGTTTCCGCTGTCCAAAAACCATAATGAAGCCAAGTGGCACAACAGTCAAACTTTTGTTTCATGAAACCAATATAAATGAATAGCCTTTGATAAAAACAAACTCTACATACATTGTGACTGTTATTGTGTTATGTAAGTAAAAATGATTTAATACAAATATCGTGACTGGCTGTTTTCCAACTGAACAGATTTTTTTGGTAGAATATATGGCAAGTACAGCACAGTTGAATCACAATGTTACATAAAACATCCATCTTCCTCCTACTCCAAGTCGTGGCTGAACCATCATTACATCATCACTCAATGTCTGCTAAAAGTATTTATTGCATTTAGAGAGACAAAGAGCACCCCCATGTGTTAGAATGTCCTTTCAAATAAGGCAGTCAGTGAAAAGTAAATAGTGTAATAGATATCTTTTTTAGGATATAGAGTAAATGGTTCCTGTACAGTTGCTAGTGAAAACGTACACAACCCTATTGCAGTTTTCATATTATATCACGTTAACTCTTAATCTCAAAATACATATACAACTACTGGTCACAATATTTAGAACACCCAAGGATTTTCATGTTTTTGATAGAAAACATACAGATTAAATATACATGACATAACCAATTTACGACAATTCTATCAATGTTGGAAATTACTGATTTATAATTATTCACATACAACAGTGTAGAAGCATATTCTTCATATATTATATATTTGTCTGATTGATTATTACTGTAATAATAAATGAAACAATCAATCCTCTATCAGTATGTTTATTACTGTGTTTCGAATAAGCGTTCAATTATTAATTTACTCAATGTTGTTTTATTGATCTGATTATTAATTTCATATACTGTATTTCGAGTGAACCATTTTCCAGTTAGTCTGTGTGTTTTAAACTAATACAACTTGGTCTATATTATGTTATCTTATACTTTCGATGTCAGAAAATAAGATTTAATTAGAAGAGCACAGAAGAGAGTTTGGACCTGCAAGCTTTATCTATAGTGGACTAACAAGGTGGAAAGATCTTTGCAAACTCTGCGGTTTTATCAACATTCCTCAGCAATGATAAGGACGCCAAATAATAATCAATATTATATGAAGAATATGCTTCTACAACAGCAACGTTAAAATGTCATGTGTCCCAAATGTGTCCCAAAGATTCAACGTTTAGCTCATCCAAAAAATAATCATGTTGTAACTATAATTTCTGATTAATTTAATTCAAGCTTGGTGAATGATACATTTTAATCAAAACAAATGTATATTCTTGGGTGTTAACCAGATGTTGGTTAATGTAAGCTAGAACAAAGTTAGACTACTCAATATCTGTTATGAAGGAGTCTCACCGAAATGTATAACTGTTATTTTCTCAGTGATAAATTAACTTTATCCCAGGAAATATTTTATGCATCATCTCAAATGAAGTATTTAAAAGAAATATGTTAGTATAACTTAATGTACCTTCTCTTGATCTCAGTCAGGACAGCTCCCTCTTTGGTCCATGTGATGGTGTAGTCACAAAAGACTCCAGTGAACTGACACCACAGTCTCAAGCTCTGGGGGTCATCACCAACAGGCATTGCCTGGATGGCCTGAACCACTCTGGGGACTAAAGAACATACAGTGAGCACCATAATCCACTGGACAGTGACCATGTTTTGTTGTCATTTTCATTCTGTACTCAAGTACTTTGAGTTTGAAATGACACCATGTCAATGAAGTAGAAGTGGAAACTGTCAGCTTTAATTTGAGGGTATATTCATACATATCAAAAAATCATTTAAGAAATGACAGCATCTGTGGACATGGTCCCCCAATCTTTGTGCATAAAAAACATTGGGCAGTTCAACATAATTTCAAATAATTTAGGAATTGTCAATATTTGGTCACATGTCCTTTAAATGCAATAGTTGCTTGAATTCTGTGATGCATCGACATCACAAGATGCTGGGTATCTTCCCTGATGATGCTCTGCCAGGCCAGTAATGCAGTCATCTTCAATGCGAATGAAGCTGGCAGCCATAAGGCCCGGAAATGAAAATCAATCACTCAGGAACATTGCAAAAGATCTGGGCATGCCCAAGTCAACAGTTTGGTTCTTCAATTATATGAAAAACTCAACTGGTTGGGTCAATTATTCCAAAAGACCCAGTAGACCGAGGAAGACCACTGTCATGGATAATACTCCCTATGATGAAGAAAAAACCCCTGACAACAGCCCAAAAACATTCTCCTGGATGCAGGTGTAGATGTTAAGTCTACCATACGTAGAAGACTACACCAGCAGGACGACATGATGCAAACCACTGATAAGACTGAAGGACAGAAAGGCGAGAGTTAGCAAAAAGCACCTAAAAGAGCCCCAACTGTTCTTGAAAAGATACTTGTGGACAGATGAGAAAATGATTAACATTTACCAGACTGATGGAAAGAGGAAATTGTGGAGAACAAAAATAAATGCCCAAAATGATCCAAAACCACTTTATCCGTGAAACATGGAAGAGCAGGTGTTATGGCTTGGACCTGCCAGTGGAACAGGCTCATGTGTCTCCATCGATGATGTGAATGCAGACAGATATAGAACAATGAATACTGATGACGACAGAAATACCTTATCTTGCTCCGATAAAACCGAATGTCTCCAAACTCATTGAACAGCACTACATAGAGCAACATATCAATGACACTAAACATACTGCTAGAGCAACAAAGAGGTTTTTGATGCCTAAAAAGCTGAAAATACTTGACTGTCCAAGTCAATCACCGGATCTGCATTTTACTTGCTGAAGAGCAGACTAAGGGCAATAAAGCAGCAGGACTCGAAAATGGCTGAGGTGCAGGCCTGGCAGAGCATCACCAGGAAAGATACCCAGCTTCTGGTGATGACGATGCATCGCATACTTCAAGCAGCCATTTCATGCAGAGGATATGCAATCAAAAATTAACAATTATTACTTTAATTCTGTTAAATTGTCCAATGTCTATTGGTGCCCGAAAATGAAGGGACAATATACAAAATGTGCTATTATTACTAAACAGTTCATCGGATACTGTATGTATGAATATTCCCTTAAATTATGGCTGACAGTCTGCACTTCAACCTCATTGTCATTATATCCATTCAAACTCAAAATGCTAGAGTACAGAACCAAAATAACAAAACAAATGGTCAATGTCCAATGAATTGTGCTCACTATATACAATATACACAATATTTTTTTCAATAAACTAATGACTCCTGCTTAACGTTAAACATTTCACTATATCCCACATCTGTATTTCTATCTAAATGCCATGATAAAGACATCCAAAAGTAATTCCTCTGTGTCTTTATGAACAATATCAGTAAAAGATGATCATCATTTTACAAGCTAAAGAGCTCTATTTATAATGCAGATTTATTTTTAATCTTATAGGTGCAGGACTGTAAATCTTGTAGAAAGGACATTTTGTCTGTGCTGGAGTTGGTGTAGTTGTCTAAGCTACTACACTAAGGGCCACTAATCTGTCTCCTGCTCTACATGTGACCCACCAGTGATGTTTTTTTGATTCCCGACTCGACTGACTGTCTGTGCCCTATCTGCCCCTACCTGTCTCCCTAGATTCTGCTTCCTCCTTTACTGTTAATAAAAATATGCATTTTTACATTATTACATCCCAAAATAAATCTCAAAATGTCACTCACAAATTCAATGGAGATGCTCTAAATCAGGTTATTTATCTAACTGTCCTATGCATAAGCAAACATCCCCTTGCATATTGGGTGATTTTGCAGTCTTTGTTTGCATGCCCCATCATCAAAACAATACTAAAAAAGACTGAAGACCCAGGACCAATTAATGTTTTACACCAATTTTATTTCCTAGTAATTTGTTTACTATTTTATCATGGCATTTTGATTAATACATATTACATTTCATGGAACAAAAGACATTCATGGAACTGATGGATTTGTTTAAAGTGCAAATCTGCCTATTTTGCACTCAAAATAGGGGAAAAATCTAATTATGCATTTTTACCTTTTGGCAGATGTTGTGTTCTTTTTTTCAGACCTTCACTGTAGGTGTGTGTTGTGTCAACAGCAACCTTGGGTTCATGTTTACCATATTTATCTACAGATAGAAGGTGCTTCTTGATGACACCATCATTTAGATTCTGGTGTACTGGAATGCTAGATGGGAGGCTCTTTGATGCAATGCCACATCCTGAAGACTTATCCACACTGATTGCTCTATCCTTCACCACAGGTTGTTTCTGCTTACTGTTGCAGTGAAGATTGTCCTTTTTACAGGGAAAAGCTGCTTTAGGCATATTATTGCTTTTCTCACCCGTGACACCAAATTTGGCCTCGAAGACATCTATTTTACCCTTGGTGGCAGTCTTCGGTTTAACCCCATTCTCCGCCTCACTCAGAGGCTCCACCGCCTTCACTGTTGCATTTTGGGAGTGTTTCTCAGAGTGCTTCTTTTTCTTCCCTTGGGCTTTGATGCTGGTAATATTCTCAGTACTGATGAATGTATCAACGACCGCCACACAAGCATCACTGACATCCTTAGGTGTAGGTTTAGGGTCACATTTAAAGTGACTTTCAAAGGGTAGGTTCTCTTGTGGTTTTGAGGCCAGCTGTGACAGATGGTAGCCACCTTCTAACTTATCTTTCTTGGAGTGTTTTCTAGTTTTATTAGGCATCTTGGAGCTGTTTTTTAGGTTTGCTGTTATGGACTTGTTGGGATGCTTATTTTGCTCTGACTTCATTTGTTTTAACAAGGATGTCCTGCCTTCTAAAGGACCCTCCTGGTCTAGGGTGAAATAAGCAATGCGTTCCTTCTCAGAGATCATTACGTGATCGCCAGTAATGATAATACAGTTGGACAGTTCTTTACCAAGTAAGCTGACATCATGAGGGACTGTGATGATTTTCTTCCTGTCAAGAGACCAACCATCAGCTGACTCCTTGTTTGGCAATGATGATGTGGTAATGTCTCGTACTACATTCCAACCAGAGCAAATTGTATATTTTCTAACCTCATCAGCTGTTTTGTTACTACAAGTTATATTCCTCTTCATATATGTCAATACGTTTTCCTCTTTATTTTCCAATGATATCTTGTTATCATGAAACCTTTGAAAACAGGGGGGCAATACAGGAAGTGGGGGTATGTTAGGTTGTAAAAAGCCACAACTCTGACCCTTGTTCTCACTGAGTAGGTTGCTGTTAGGGCAGGATTGGTTGGTTTCCACTTCCAAGGTATGACAATCGAGAGATTGGCCCACACTATTACTCAGTGGTGCTAAAGTTATTACAGGTATTACAAATTGTGGACTTTTCTCTTGACTACATATCCCATGGAAGTCCTTAGAGTTAGTTGACACATTTTTGTCCTCATTGGCATCCTCCACATCTTTGTGTCGCCACACATCTGTGTTCCTATTAGAGTAGTTTGTGACAGGTCGCAGCTCCTTTAAACATTGAAGTCTCTTATCGCCACCAGACACACAATCCTCCTTAGACTTTTTGCTACCAGGGGAGTAACAAGAGACACTCAATGACCCATAATTCCTTTCTTCCCCTTCCTCCTTAATGAATAAGCCACCCAACTGGGAGACACTGTCTTCTGTCACCTTCCACGCTGCATCTTTAACGTGCTTAAAGGGCAGACATAATTAATGGTATATTAACATTTTAGGTAGATTGTCTACCTGTTATAAAGTCAGTCCAGCAAGTTAGTCTGTGAATTCAGCCAAACATTGTTTACTTAGAAGAGAAATTATGCTTACAGCATAATAGTAGCAAGTGTAGCAGTTAGCAACTTATCAATCAAAGGTCAATTACTTTCAAAACGCTGAGCCATCAAATAAAAAAATAAATGGCTCTGTCCTTGAGCAAGAATGTTAACTGTAGTTGAAGAGCGTCTGATACATCATTAAAATTGTAAAAACAAAAATATGTAAAAGTTAACTTTGTTATCAAATACTTGAACTGGAACAAATAAGCTACTCAAATGGTGGGAGTGGTCTATATCCATATTTGTGGTAAAGGCAGTGATTTAATTACAGCAGAGAATAACATGTTTAAGCCAATCAGATCATCCTGCCATTTACACATGCCTTTAAGTCAGTTTTGTGGGACTGCTCTGAAAGCGAGAGAAAGAGTCATGTTTCACTACTCAGCTGTACTCACCCCTTTATCCCATTTGCCCCCTACAGCTAACACTCCTGGTAGGCGTGTTACTATCATCAAACACAACACTATATTTAGATTGTTGTTCTGTCTATCTGAGGACATTCTAGGCCTCTTCCTTCCTCCCCTTCACAGACCTAGCTGTCAATCTCAGTATCAAGAGAAAAAACAGATGCCAAAGTTCTACGTGTGACCCAGAGTGACTCAGCAATGGCTTAAGAACGACATACTACAGATGTTGGGTAAATTGTTTCAGATAACCGCTACATTACGTCTATGCCAGTGGTTAAAGTAAAGTGCTTTGTCCTACACAAGTGACACAGTCTGCTCTCTTTCTCTCTCTATTTCATGGAGTGCTGTCTTTGAAGTTATGAATACTGAAAGTTGTTATTACTTTCGAGTATATCACATATGCTGAAGGTGACCGTTATGGCAGAAATAGAATTTGATTAAGAAAAATGGTCTATTTATAGTGTGTGAAACTGATAACCACTGTTTTAGGTTAATAAGTCTAAAAACATACTTTCCCAGTTTACAATTAAATACAATAACTAGATATTTTGTTAAATGTCAACATCCATCAAAAACAAATACACTAATGTTAATCAAATTCACCAGTATTTAAAAATATCTAAATGAAATAAATAAAAAACACAATCTTACCTTGGACTTTTGTGGCTGTGGGAAGATATTCTGGCTTCTAAACCTGCCAACACTGTCTTCTTGTAAATAACGGTCTTTCTTAAGGCTAATGTCATTGTCCTTCTTCAATTCATATAAGTTTTTCCTTGAAGACTCAGCATTTGTGGTCAAGTCACCTGATAGATCAGAGGAAAACGAAAGGGGTGCATGAGCCAGCACTGCCTCAGTCATAGTGATCTCAGATCCAAAGACTTTGATGTTGGGAGAGAACAACTTGTCAGAAAATGGACCCAGTTTTGAGTGACTGTTCCTGGGCTTGACAGGGCACTCGTTCTCTATGATCACCAGCTCTGTTTTTGTCTTTGGTTCTCCCTGCCCTGCTGCTGATATGCACCCTCCATAAAACTCCTCTGTCTGGGTGTCTTCCCTTTTTTCTTTCCTGTCCTGGAGGTGACCCACAGATAGCAGCTCCACTGACTTGTTTTGGATGGCCATGGGCATCTGTGGACATACCTGTGTCAGTTCTTCACCCTGATCCTGAGCTTTTATGGATGCTGTGGTGAAGTCCTCGGGTTGCAGTCCTCCTTCAGTGACATTAACAGTCCACTCGGAGAGTGCACTGTACCAGCTGTCAGTAGACACAGACCTTTCAACTGGTGCTATCGACAACCACCGGTCCGATTCACTGCCTCCTTGACCAATAGCAGCCTCCTCTCCCAGCAAGAAACCAGACCCCTTTGTGTTGTCTGGGCATACTATGACACTGCTGCCTGTGATAGGAGAACGTGTCCATTCATCTCTGACCAAAATAACCCTTTCCTCCTCACCTGCTAGTTCATGGTACTGGCATGCGTCCAGCCACACCTCATTAGGACTTTCGTTTTGTTCCTCTAGGGGCTTTAAACTAACTGCCTCTCTCCCTTGTTCCCCATTTAGTCGGCTCTCACATAAAACCCGGCTAGCATTGAAAGGTGCTGCTGTACAACAATGGTCGCTGCCTAGTGTTGTCTTGGACTGGGATGTTTTCTCCTGCTCATTAATATGCCACTGGTGCTGCTTGGAATCAGACACCAGATCCTGGGTGACGCATGTTAAGACATGTATGTCACATGGACTGTCAGTCACATTCTCCTCCACTGAATCACCTGTCTGGTTAATCTTTTGCACTTCTTCAGCAGGCAGAACAATGACATCATGTGGACTCTGTATTAAAACAAGTGGGTCAAGGTCAGTTTTGTTGGCCTGGATATTTAGATGAGAGGGTATTGCCTCCATCAGGTCAACACAGATAGCAATACCTACACTGTGATTGTGGTATAGTTCATGGGGGGCAACTGGCCCCTGGAGGGTCTGGATTGAGACCAATGAGTGAGGGCCACCGATGCTGTTCTCTCTCTTTATATTTGGGTTAGGGGATGTCAGCTCACTGAAGAGAAGGCAGGGCTCTGAGCATTGGGAGTTAGGGGAAGGTTGAGGAGGGGTGTCTAAAAGGAGGTTTGATATGGGCTCCGTAGACCAGAGCCTTTCCATCTGTCTGTGGCTAAGGCTTGGGCAGGCTGGCATCAAGTCGTCTGGTCCTGATACGGGTGTTATGTCATCCTCCATAGTGGTTACACCATCCATGTGCATCCCTCTGGGGTTGGGATAGTGGAAGGCCACTGGCTGTTGAGAAGTGGATGCAAGCTGGCTGAATGCCGGTGAATATAGGATTCGGTCAGAAGCCTATTGCGGATTGTGATCATTTAGATCTCATTTACCAGGAGCACGCAACTATAACATTTCTGTTTTGATTTATTGCTCTTGCATCCATTGTATCAACTTCAATTGGTGATGGTTCAAGCTCTGTAAAATAAATACAAAGACTCTTTAATCATGTTACTGAAACATTTATTTAAACATAAATGTCTTTATCGAATCAATCCCTGTCTTTTAAATCTTCAATAGCTATGAAGAAGAGAGGCAGAAAAAGCATCTAGTCTTCAAAATGCAAACAAGATTTAACCAAAATTGTATTCCCATTTTTAACATCACCCCACAAAATTTGAAATGTTGCCACATTTCGCACCCAGGGAGTAAGTAGGGTTATATTTTTTTGCTCACCAACAGAACTGACAGAATAAATGTTTTAGTTGAATGGCTTGGGAATTAAATCTGGGGAATTTTCTGTCCCCAGAGGCAGATTATATATTCATTTTGGGGTCAGAGCTGTATTAAGGTACTAGACCCAAGGTATGCCCACTCTAATGTTCCTGATGTCAAGTTCATTCTAGGAGGACCCAAACATGCGACAAAGACCATGTGGCCTGATGACTCCTTCCTGTCCCCATCCTGTGCCCAACCCGCTGCTGTGCTAGATCCCATGTCACTGTGGTTGATGATCAAGTTTCCACCTGGTGACACCAGCTTTCATCTCCAGGCAGCTTCACGTTCTTCCTTCACAAGACCACCGAACTGTATTGATGCTACATAAAGACTATGGTCACAGCCCACCCATCATATATTAATTGTTGGACAATAATTGAACAAATTAAATTTTGATAAACAAAGTGACCTTATCACAATGGACTGTGTACCTTCAGATCCCCCACCCGGTACAGCCAGAAGAGGACTGGCCACCCCCTCAGGGTGGGAAATTAACAAAAAAAAACAAAAAACGTATCATATGTTGTACATTTCACCCGCCAGAGTGGCTGGTAGATAGGGAAATGTTACCCACCAATGTGAAAATCTACCCGCCATTGGCGGGTGGCGGGTAACATTTCCCTATCTACCAGCCACTCTGGCGGGTGAAATGTACAACATATGATACGTTTTTTGTTTTTATATTCGGCTACTTTAAACATAACTTGTTTCGGATTGGAGATAAATGCGTTTGACAAAATTGCGGAAGCTTACTTATTAACAAAGAAAGATGCACTTCTGTCGGGGTGCATATTTGATTGGTTTTTGCGGAGCTAGTCTGTGAGAACTCCAGCCTTTAGCTGCGGTACCATAAACATAGTGCGCTACAGAAGAAAAACAAATCAATTTAGTTTCCAGTATTAAGCCTGGAGTAAACTAGATTAAGTCAATATAGAAAATGTCAAAGACAAATTGTGTATAATTACAGGGGAAGTTGATGTGATTGTGATACGATTTTATGTTATCGAAAAAAGAAAATCACACACATGCAGCACGGAATTCTAAACGCTCATTGGATGATTCAGCTGTCACTCAAATCACTCGTTTAGTCTGCGATAATGATTGGATTCTGATTAACGCGCTCTCGTTTTCCCAGAGACATTTACATGCGCAATGTCCAACTGTAACTTACTTTATTAACAGCGGATTCTAATTCAAGTATCTTAAATCTCCATAATATGTTTTCTTATTAGGGGCCAATCCCAATAGGGGATGGAACCCTATTGTATCTGTTGGTTTTATTATTATTATTATTCTTCCCTGATTGAAGTCTATGGCAGCCCTATGAACCATACATAGGAAAATGATGAAATTTGGCACACTTGTAGTGATGCTAATGAATAGTAATTGGACCAACTTTTGACCCTCTAGGACCAACTCTATTGCACCACCACCAGTTCAACAATGAAATGGTTATAACTTTTGAACCCTTTGATCTAGAGACATGAAACTTAGTACACCTGATTCTACTCATCATGTTGATCGCAACCAATACCTTAAATTAAGACTCCACCCATTACAGTAGCGGCCATTTTGAAATGTACAGTATTCCGTTTTTTTGCTACTCCTCCTTCAAATTTTGTCCAATTCCCTCCAAACAAGTGCTCAAATGATCTTCGGACAAAGCCGCATAAAAATAACTATCCAGTTTTTTTTATCTCTGTTCAAAAGTTATGGCGTCACAAACTTAACGAGGTCCACCCAAAATTGGCTAAGAGGCTGTATCTTGGCCAAAGTGTGATCAATCGAAACGAAAATTGGTGCACTTCATCGGAAGCACGTTCTGAGGTTCCATGCCAAATTTGGGAATAGCGCCACATACAGGTCATGAGATATGAAAAATTGCTATTTTGGCCAATAACTTTTGAACAGTTTTTAGAAAATCATAATTGTGGTATCTATGGATTCCTTGCATCATGCCGAATCCGTGGATAGTGATTTCGCCACGGTGGGATGTACCGGGTGTCCGCCATTAAAATTTTGTCCTAATTTGCAATATATTTTAAACTATTTGAAATTTCTTCAGCAAATTTGGTAAGGATCATCATTTGCATGGCACGAAGGTACCTGAGAAGTTTGATCACAGCGCCACCTAGTGTTATAGAGATATCATTGTTTTTTGAAAAAACATTCTTACACTGAACACTCTCCTATACAGTGTGCAATTGTCTCTCCTCTGAGTGGTGCAGTCTGCTGAACCATGCATTACTAATCAAGAGCCATTTGTTTTGATTTCATCCATAGTAGTAGTAGCTTAGTAGTAGTACTTTATTGTTCGGCCTTGGCTGAAAATTGGTCTTTTTATTAAGTGTTCTTGCCTTTGGCAAGGTACACATACTATTATCCGACATATATATTATTAATATTATAGCCAAAATTTGCCCCCCTACTCCTCCCAGAGCTTCAAAAATCTATAAATAGAGTAATGTACCAAAACGTGCGGCTCGATCCCCATAACAATCCTGTCATTTCGTGAAAGGTTTCAAAAAATGATTTGTGAAATATTACTGTTTTCGTGGCGAAAAAATCCCATAGAAATGAATGGGCCGAATCTTCCTGGCGCTACTGCTCCCAGAGTTTTTATACTAAATTACAAGTAAGGTACCGAAACCTGCGGCTTGTTCCCCATAACAATCCTGTCATTTCGTGAAAGGTTTCAAAAAACGTTTTCAAAATAATAGCGTTTAAAAAAAGCCCATGGGAATGAATGGAGAAATTCTTCAGAGTGACAGTACTCCCAGAGTTTTTATGCTACACACAAAATCTAGTGCCAAAACGTGCGGCTCGTTCCCCTCCACATTCGTACCATTTTGTGGAAGGTTTCGTTAAACGGTTGTTCGTCTATTATCGTTTTTGTAGCGAAAAAATCATCCCATAGGAATGAATGGACTAAATAGAGTGGAGCTAGAGTGGAGGCAGCTCTTACCTGCCTAATCTTCAAACAATTTCTAAACTGCCGCCACCCCTAAACGTTTCACTCCACATACACAAATGTTATATCAAAACGTTCATCTACTCCTGCTGCCACTAACAATGTCAAAAACTAAGCCATAAACGTAATAGTTTTTACACTATGATCATTTGTTTGGAACTCACATACTCCATAGACATTCATTGTATCTCCACTCAAATCACTTTAGAAAAAAAGCCACATTCTAAATTGTCACTGTGTCTACAGTTTTAGGGTTTCATAGACATATTATATATCAAAATGTCGGCCTGGTTCTTAGGATTCCAACGATATAAGTTTCTAAGCTGTGGGATGTACAGTTTTTAAACTAGAGCCGTGTGAATGAAGTTACAGCTTCTCAACTGAACTCCAATACAAAAGGTTGCCACGGATACGTTCTCTGTAATCTGCCAAGTTATGTAGCAACTGGATTTTTCCGGAATTTAGGTGAGAGCAGCTACATTCACACACTGTTTAGACTGCTGCCATTCCTACAGTTTTAAGGCCACATGTACATATCTAATATCAAAATGTTCAGCTCCACCTGCTGTCAATAAACTTGTAATTATTTAAGCCAGTGGTTCTTAATCCTTGTCCTGGGGACCCACATCATCTCACAGTTTTGTTGTAGCCCTAAACTAGCTCACCTGTTTTCAACAGCCAAGAGCTTGATGATTAGTTAACAAGTTGATTCAGGTGTGCTAGCTCTAGGATAAATCTAATATATGGAATGGCTGTGGGTCCCCAGGGCAAGGATTAAGAACCACTGATTTAAGCCATAACATTAATAGTTTTTACAACATGACTGGTGATTGGTTGGTTTCAAAGTGAAGTTCTCCATAGACAGTAATTGTAACCTTTTGACTGCGGGCTAGTTAATCTGCCCAGTCCACCCAGTGACTCCACCCACTCTGCCCATTCGAACCAGTTACTCTGCCCATTCCAACCACTTCACACAGTTACTCCTCCCACTCCATTCAATTACTCCGCCCTCTCCAATCGATTACTCCGCCCACTCCAACCAATCCACACAGTTGCTCTGCCCACTCCACCCAGTTACTCTGCCCT
>JACXGM010007247.1:9735-31133 GCA_016801145.1 Umbra pygmaea | reverse complement strand
TTCCTACCCTCACCTATGGTCATGAAGGCTGGGTCATGACCGAAAGAACGAGATCCAGGGTACAAGCGGCCGAAATGGGTTTCCTCAGGAGGGTGGCGGGCGTCTCCCTTAGAGATAGGGTGAGAAGCTCAGTCATCCGTGAGGATCTCAGAGTAGAGCCGCTGCTCCTTTGCGTCGAAAGGAGCCAGTTGAGGTGGTTGAGGCATCTGGTAAGGATGCCCCCTGGGCGCCTCCCTAGGGAGGTGTTCCAGGCACGTCCAGCTGGGAGGAGGCCTCGGGGAAGACCCAGGACTAGGTGGCGGGATTATATCTCCAACCTGGCCTGGGAACGCCTCGGGATCCCCCAGTCGGAGCTGGTTAATGTGGCTCTGGAAAAGGACGTTTGGGGTCCCCTGCTGGAGCTGCTTCCCCCGCGACCCGATCCCGGATAAGCGGATGAAAATGGATGGATGGATGGATAAAATTGGGGTGAATAACAACGTTACTTAGATATTTTCTCTCGTAGATAGATTTAACGTTACACAAATTGCTAACACAAGTAACGTTAGCAAACCTACTTCTGCTAGCGTTCAAATGTAGCGTGAAACTCCGTTCACGTTAGCAGTCAAAGGAAAAATAACAGCAGAGAATTTGGAAGAGTGCCACAAATGTTACAGCTTATGTGATGAAAAAGTTGCATCACTTTGTGTGTCCAGACCACCTCTGCAGCTATTTAACGGGTGTTCTAAACTGCCGGAGACACAATGTGTGCTGAACATTCGCGCATACTGCCGACAAGACAATGTGACCCGTTTTAATCCCAGTTATTAAAGAATCGGAATCGAGAATCGATAAGAACTGGAATCTAAAGAAATAATTGGAATTGGAATCAGAATTGTTAAAATCAAAACGATGCCCAACCCTAGTAGGCACTGTGGCACAAGAAAGCGATATGACAGTGGAAACACATCAAGCATGGCCACGCATTTGAAGCGACATCACCCCGGTGTTTCACTGACAGGAGTGAAAACAAAAGCTGCAAATCAACCTCTTATCACCGTGGCATTTAAGCAAGTAATCAGACCGGGCTAAAGCCATCACAAACGCTATCGGTGTGTTTATAGGTGCAGACATGAGGCCATATTCGGTTGTGCAAAAGGAGGACTTTAAACACATGCTGAAAGTATTTGAGCCACGTTACGACATCCCATCGCATACGGGACATACTAAAACGCATAATGTGAAAAAGCTTAACGTGGTTTTAATGTACCTAAACAATGGTCAATCATCACCAAATTTCTCATGGCCATATCTTGTTATGAACACTTAAGCCTGTCAAAATAACTAAACTGAAATCCAACGATTGTAGAAGTAATCTTACGTTAAAGTTTTCTTCTTCATTGGCTCCTATGGTGAGGAAAAGGTTTAACGTGATTTAATGTACCTAAACAACGATCAATATTAACCACATTTCTCTCTCATATTGCTCATCATAACCATTGAAAATTATAAAAACAACTAACCCAAATTCCAATTATTTATTATTTTTTATTTTGCTGATCCGATAAATGATCCGATCAGTAGGGGTGCAACGGATCGTCATTGATCCGTGATCCGTTCGGATCAATATCTTCGGTTCGGCACACGCGTGATCCGCGGATTGACTACTGAGAAAAAAGTTGTGCGCATGTTCAGTCCGCTCACAGCATAGTCATGGCGAGCGGAGAAACGGAGGAGCTTGAACGCCCGCATCATTTAAATCCCCTGAATGGGAGCATTCTGGCTTCCTTGTAAAATATAATGATGAAGGAAAGAGGTTAGTGGATAAAATCGTGACAGTGTGTAGGCACTGCGGCACAAGAAAAAGATATTACAGTGGAAACACAATCTAGCATGGCCACGCATTTGAAGCGACATCACCCCGGTGTTTCACTGACAGGAGTGAAAACGAAAGCTGCAAAACAACCGCCTATTATCGTGGCATTTAAGCAATTAATCAGACCGGGCTAAAGCCATCACAAACGCTTTTGGTGTGTTAGACATGAGGCCATATTCGGTTGTGCAAAAGGAGGACTTTAAACATGCTGAAAGTGTTTGAGCCACGTTACGACATCCCATCGCATACGGGACATACTAAAAGGCTTAAAGTGAAAAAGCTTAACATGGTTTTAATGTACCTAAACAATGGTCAATCATCACCAAATTTCTCATGGCCATTTCTTGTTATGAACACTTAAGCCTGTCAAAATAACTAACCGAAATCCAACGATTATAGAAGTAATCTCACGTTAAAGTTTTCTTCTTCATTGGCTCCATATATCGCGAGGAAAAGGCTTAAGGTGATTTAATGTACCTAAACAACGATCAATATTAACCACATTTCTCTCTCATATTGCTCATCATAACCACTGAAAATAATTTGGGGCGCAGATGGCTCAGTGGTTAGGGAGTCAGACATGTAGTCTGAAGGTTGCCAGTTCGATTCCCGACTGAGCCAAATGTTGTTGTGTCCTTGGGCAAGACACTTTACCCTAATTGCTCCCAGGTCGTTGCTGTAAATAAGAAATTGTTCTTAGTCAACTTACCTGGTTAAGTAAAGGTTAAATAAAAAAATTTTAAAAATCAACTAACCCAAATTCCAATTATTTAATATTTTTTTATTTTGCTGATCCGAAAAATGATCCGATCCGTGACTCTGATCCGAAAAACGATCCGATCCGTGAGTTTTTTGATCCGTTGCACCCCTACCGATCAGTGACACTGATCCGAGGAACGATCCGATCCGTGAGTTTTTTTAATCCGTTTCACGCCTAGTGTTATGATATGTGTGCTGTGTAGAGCCTTCCTCTCTTACACCTGGTACTGATTGGGGACTGAGTTGGTCTAATCATCTAAACCCTTTCAGCTTGTTAGCTCAGTTCCTATATTAGTCCAGGTGAATTAAACGAAGTCACGGTTCATTATTACATTGTTCACTGTGTGAAGGCTGTGGTCCAGGAGTTCATGCAAGGTATGCTACCTTAATTGTGAAAAGACTGTAGGTTTGCTCGAGTATTTATGCATACACTCTGTGTATATAGGATATTACCGTGTCTGCGCCGCATAAGAGTGCAGTATTTATGTCCATGTATATATTATCTTTGTGCTACTCGCATGTCTGATCACCTGCAACTAATCGACCTGTATGCTCCCTGAATTGTGTATTAAACTACTGCATCTACCTGCCTGGGTTTCCCACTCTCTCTACACCACACGCGCAACTCGTGACATCAACAACTACTAACCATTTTTTGAGGTGACAAATACTGCAGGCCCAAAGATAATCAGAATCAGAAATGTATTTTTGTAGTGCTTTAATATATTTTTTAATAATATATATTTTACAAAGTTCATTTAAATTAGTCTATATGGTGATTTCATTGCTACAGTACGTTCTTTTTAGTTGCCTTGCTTTTAGCGCAGCTCATATAAATGAAAGCTTTTATCCAATAACATTTTTTCATCTGTGTTGTCTCCGGGTAGACTAGGGCCTTCAGAATTCTGAGTGAATACCGTACCGTCTGCTGTTGAAGCCCATCAGCACCATGTTGTTTATTGTCATATTTTTAACCAATCAGATTTCGACTTTACCATGTTGGGTGTGTTCTTTGACCAAGTAAAGCGTTTCTGCAAGCCTTACATCAGCATCGTTTCTGTTGCTGATAGGAGGGGCAGTTCAATAAAATTCAGCAAAAAAAAGTAAAAAAGAGTTCGCCATCAGAACAACAACTAGCTTAGCTCTCCCAGCTTAGCTCTCCCTTCTCCGATTTCTTTAAACTTTTAATTTTTAGATTGTTAGATTTTTTACTTTTAGCAGAATGACAGATGGAGGTGAAGAAGTAGCTTTGGTGGCGAATATAGGACTGGGCAGGATCGACTCTCAGCACTGGGCAAGATCTTTTGTTGGAACTTAACACAACCGCATCATAGAAGTCTTTTTAAAAGAGAAAGGACTTTGTTTTCAAATAATGAGCAGCTTTGGTGAGTTTGATGGATTTTTATATATTTTTACTAGCAGGGCTTTAACTAGGGATGGGCCGATACCGATACCAGTACATTTAAGTACAGGAAAGAATGAAGGATGCAATTCGGTGCATACTGTAACTGTAGAAAACGGCATGAGCAACGCCCCGGACCTAGCCACTGAAAGCCACCTTCAGAGAGGAAAGACAAATGTTGGTAGTTTGCAAAACTTCTGGGTGAACAAAATATTGGTATTTCTGAGTTCTGACATACTAACGTTAAGAAATATAACTTAAAAGAAATATGATGTAGCCTATTTATATTTAGTTCAATAGATTACATTGATAGTACAGCTAATTGTCTACCGATTATAATAAAACAATAAAATACCTTAACAGAATAATATGATTAGGTACTTATCCCTGTTTGAAGTCACTTCAAACAGATATTCTCATCTTACACAAAACTTCTGCAATGCTTAGTTAGGGCAAATTCGAACACAAACGTCTATTGCGTTCCCGTTTACAAACGTGTTTCTCTCACTTAATTAGGGAAGGAGACGTAAACCATTGACATCTAATAAATATTACACATTCTTGACCTGCAATGTAAATGATGTTCTTCTGGATATGTAGGAATATTTACTTTTCTATATTTGAATTGGCTGATCAACCTCTAAGAAATAGCAGATTTTAGCTTGATAAATGTGACCTTTGGCATAGTTCTTAAAAGTACTTTTATCGGTACTCGTATCAGCAAGTACTCAAAATGAAATACTCTGTACTTGTACTCGTTCCATAATAAGTGGTATCGGCCCATCCCTAGCCTTAAAGGTTCTTAATAGGGCTTAGTGCATGTACTGTTTTTGTATTCATGCAGGGGGAGATAAACAGACACACTTCATCCTGGCGCCAGGCCTGTTAACACTTGTTAATTATTACTGCTTGTTTTAGATCACTACTGGTGTGAAGCATGTGCAGATCGTATATATAATGTCTGTGGTTCAGATTCAGGGGTCTTAGTGGGCTGTGACTTTGACTGTGCCTGGTAAACCTGGATGTGCGTTTAATAATGCGTAGTGTTACATTCTTATGGTTTCAGTCGTGTCGGGTCAATTAGTGTATTGTAAGTCATCATAGGTGTTGAGCCTCGTGTTAAATAACCTTTATCGAGTGGAATAAACTTATCTTCACTATGAATATGGGGTGCATTATATGCCGAATGACAATAACCTATAGCCCTAGAATGTCATTGTGAGGTTATTATAATGCGTTTTCATTTTGGGAAGATAGTGAAGGTGTAAAATGCACGGCCCGCCACTGGTTAGAGCTAAGGGACAAGATGTTTATGTAGTTACAAAAATGATTATGCAATATTTTTATTCCACCAAGTATTGATTTCTGAACTCTTCCTAAATGAAAATGGTAATGTGTTGTTTAAAAACTAATATAAACTTATTTTCTTTACATTATTCGAAGTCTGACAACACATCTTTTTTGTTATTTTGACCAGTTGAACAGACAGGGACACCACCAAAAGCCACTAAGTTGTTTCTTTTTGCTCTTTTTTTACTTGTGGGGTGGGGCACAAGCGGGTGAGACCAGCCCGCTTGGTTGGAGGATGACAAAGAGGAGCAGGAGCTGCAGGTCAGAGGGGACATCAGTGAAGAGGAATATGACCTAATCTGCTGGGAGTCGGACCAGGAAAGGGCACTGGAGAAGGAAGGTGTGGGAGACAAGGATCTTCACATTCCCTAGTTGGCTATAGGCGAGCCCCAACTCAACTTTAGCTGCCGGACACCCTAATCAGCTAGAGTCTCCCTCACTGCCTGTCCCATACCCCAGGAAGTTGGGTGTGCTCATCGACTTGCAGGACCCTCCTCTGCCTGGTCCAGTAAAACCAGATTCCTCTCAGCAGTCACACTGGTGGACATATGTTCCCTTTGGCCTGCCCACCATCTCCGCCAGTGCCTGTAGAGCTCTCCACATTAGAGCCTGTAGTTCCATCCTCCATGAGGAGTTCAAAGAAGAAGCAGAGGACGACATCGGAGATGACAACAACCGGCAAGAACACCTGGGAGGAGAATTCAGATGCCAAGACCCTCGGGGAGTAGACGGCGGCAACTGCAGAGAATAGCTGGGGGTTCCCTCCTCGACCAGCACTGGCAGCACCGCCCTTTCAAGAGCGAGCTGCCAAGCCCCACTTGGGTGTGTCAGTCACAGCGTCACTCCAGCCGGTATCTGATGCTTCGCCCAATGACCCGGCTGTGCCCCTTCATCAGCTCTTGGCTGCCATGCCCCTTCGCACCTTACGTGCTTCAAAGCCCCCCTGTCCACCGCCATCTGTACATCCGTTGAGGCGTGTGCCTCCCCCTCCCACTACCAGCCATGCCCGATGTGGTCGTCCTCCTGGAGGGGGCTTCTGCGGGTATTCCACCTCTTCGGTGGGTTCTGGCTGTCCGCCCTCCCTCCCTGGTGGCATCGGGGTCACCCGCCAGACTGTGGGGGGGGGCTGCTCGTCGAGTGCAAAGCCTTTTGGGGTGGTACTGTAATAGTCTCCCTTATAAGGACCTGACATGTATTTCAGTTGCTCCCCTGTATGTGCTGTTGCTTTGGTTTCTATCTGGTTTGAATTGTTTATATTCTGGTTTTCCTGCTCTACAGGTCATATGATTTTGTCACATGGGTTATGTTGTCCAATAGATTGCCTTAATCACTCTACAGCTGATTCTATTCATCGATTATAATGTTGATATACGTTTGGTTTGAATGTTATCAGTTGTGGGTTAGTGTTGAGTGTCTTGCTGTCAGGTATGTGTTCCATATAAGGGGTGAGTGTGCAGATGTCATGTTTTATAAATTGTTATTGTATTAAAGAAGTATTATCTCTGTATTGCCCCTTCGAGGCTTTGTTAATTTTCACGTCTTTACGGATTAATATGCAGTTTATTTTGGCTTAAAACCTTCGCTTGTCTTCATTCCAAATTCACACCATGGAAGCCTACAGTTGTGACACCACTATCCTAAATTTGAGCCAGCAATTAGCAAATTAATTAACTATTGTGATAAACTGAATTACTATACCATTTTGTACTACATACTGTAGACTGATGTCCTATCATTCCCACTTTCCCTAAATAAATTGCTCAATAATCGAATTGCCCTTATCAAGTATGGTTTTCACAATATCTATAATGTAACTCACTAGTCAAACAACACAAATCTAATACATTCATTGTCATTAACATTACTATTCATAATAGGCCTATTCATGATATTTAGCTAACTGCCTTTACCTAACAAATGGCTTGTTTGGCTTTGGCTTTGGCTTAAGGAAAGTTAACTGATCTTGGCTTGTCTAGTTAGCAAGTAGTGGCTACCTGTGTGTGGCTGGTTCAGTGGGATGGAGTTGACCGAGTCTGTGTTTAGTAAAGCAGTAATCTTTTTCCCAGACACTTTTGCCCAATCCGAGCTCGCTCTGTCTAATAACCTACACGTAAGCCAGATCTTTATTTTTATCTGTGAAAAATAAGCTCTCATGAAGCCATTCCAATGTGTGGTCTACATTTCAATTCTATGCTTAGTTCACACATATCCCTACCAGCATTACACACAACTGAGCTGTTGGACCACTCCTGTTCCATTACTCTACCGTGTGTCTGGAGGAAATGACACTTCATATGGATCCTAATGTGTTGGACAACTCCTGTTTCATTACTCTAGCGTGTGACTGGAGGAAATGACACTTCATATGGATCCTAATGTGTTGGACAACTCCTGTTTCATTACTCTTCCGTGTGTCTGAAGGAAATTAGACTTAATATGGATCCTAATGTGTTGGACCACTCCTGTTCCATTACTCTACCGTGTGTCTGGAGGAAATTAGACTTCATATGGATCCTAATGTGTTGGACAACTCCTGTTCCATTACTCTACCGTGTGTCTGGAGGTAATGAGACTTCATATGGATCCTAATGTGTTGGACCACTCCTGTTTCATTACTCTTCCGTGTGTCTGAAGGAAATGAGACTTCATATGGATTCTAATGTGTTGGACCACTCCTGTTTCATTACTCTTCCGTGTGTCTGAAGGAAATGAGACTTCATATGGATCCTAATGTGTTGGACCACTCCTGTTTCATTACTCGTCCATGTGTCTAAAGGAAATGAGACTTCATATGGATCCTAATGTGTTGGACCACTCCTGTTCCATTACTCTACCGTGTGTCTGGAGGAAATGAGACTTCATATGGATCCTAATGTGTTGGACAACTCCTGTTCCATTACTCTACCGTGTGTCTGGAGGTAATGAGACTTCATATGGATCCTAATGTGTTGGACCACTCCTGTTCCATTACTCTACCATGTGTCTGGAGGTAATGAGACTTCATATGGATCCTAATGTGTTGGACCACTCCTGTTCCATTACTCTACCGTGTGCATGGAGGAAATGAGACTTCATATGGATCCATAGATTGTATATATCACTGGATGTAACGTGTGACGTCACCCATTGGTTTGTGAAGATCTGATTTGGGTCATCGAATTTGCCGTTACGGGCGCAGACATCTTGGTTGTGGATGTGACGATTTTAGATGAGAGGGCGGAGTAATCTAGCTAGCTAACTTACATTAATTGAGATGCTAACAAAAAACAGTATTAAAACAAAATGTAACTTTACTTAACTGGAAAAACTGAACTGCCAACTTCTTTGCATGTCTTGTCGTACAATCAAACGCCCTAGCCATGCCCTAAACTCCCCTTTGCTTTATCGCCGATTTTAAAATCAAAAAGACCATATTTTAAAAAATATACATCATTATGTATTTCAGAAGGCTTAAATCTAGCGATTGAGACCATCTACTCATTATGAAAATGTTTACTGAGGTAATAATCAAGGAGAAGTGTCTCTCATTCTCATAGACTATTACAGAAACCGAGCTCTTTTGCATCCACAGGGTGAGCATCCGGTTTGGCAAATTTACGCAAATGAGGAAGTGCCTTAAACCTGCATTCTATCTGAATTCCAGCTGGGGGCGATGCGTCTGGTTGCAAAAGAGCTCGGTTTCCGTAATGGCAAATTCGATGACCCAAATCAGCTCTTCACAAACCAATGGGTGACGACACACATGGCTCCATCCAGTGATTATACAATCTATGTTTGCAACCAGATGTATCGCACCCAGCTGGAATTCAGGATTAAGGCACTTCCGCATTTGTGTCACTTTGCCAAACCGGATGGTCGCCCTGTGTATGGATCCTAATGTGTTGTACCACTCCTTTTCCATTACTCTGCCGTGTGTCTGGAGGAAATTAAGCACCCTTTCAGTGTCAGCATCGTATTTGTGTCTGTTGTCCAATTATTTCACTCCCCATTGCCCTTCATGTGTTTTAAGTTATGTTTCCCTTTTACTGGTGTTTTTTACATAGCATGTCTCACTTCAGTTGCAGTAGTTTTATTGTTATAGAGCAATCTGAATATGCAATCTTGCCTTGAACTGAGTTGAATGGCAGAGTGGTAGTCAGTCCATGATTTATACCACCTCTGGTCCTCCTGAGCATGTGAAGACTATTTTTAGATAAGACACAACCTAGTGTTTTTTACAGAGCTTTTTACATGTCTCACTTCAGTTGCAACTGTTTTGTTGTTATTAACCAATTTGCATATGGCAATCTCAGCCTATAATGATTTCCATGGGAGAGTGGTAGTGGTTCCATGATTTTATAAATCTTTGCGATAAAGCACAAACACATATACATATACACACACATATACATATACACACACATATACTGTACATATACACACACACACATGACTATGGCTTCTCCGACTTTGCCCAGGCCTCCAGCATGATAGGTAGGTTTATCTACCTTGCCACGTCGCTCTCCAGGGACCTGTGTGCAGATCAGGCACCTGTAAATTCAATCAGAGAAGTATAGTTAGTGAGCGTAATCAGCTCGTAAATAAACCAACTAAAGGCTTCCAGTTTGGATGAGCAGTGCGAAAAGAATAAACTATCAAATGTCTATATTGGGGATTCAGAGAGAGAGAGAGAGAGAGAGAGAGAGAAATAGGACAACATGGAGAAAGGACAACAAGAAAAGGGTGCACAAAACATAAGCTACAGCACTGTTCTTGAAAAGTTGAATATGCTTAACATGCATTAACAGCACTCATTTACTCACATCCGGCTGTTTGCAGGCCATGGAGTGAGTTGACAGCACATTTATGGGTTAATCATTCTGCCACAGCCCCGGCATTGCGTGCAGACTATGTTTGTTCTGGCCGTGCCAAGGGTCGCGAGGTTGTGTACAGAGAGCAGAGGGAGGCATCGGACAGTTTCGCGGGTCACCCTTTCTGTCCAAACAATCACTGAGCTTTATATAGGAAGCACGCTACAACTCTTGGGTAAATAGAAATGTTCACAGCCACTGGACAGTGGGTTTCCTTGAAATGAGTGCATATACGCATATTTCCGTCAGTGTATGGCCATAAATAAATGACAGGATTTATGTACTTCAAATTCCTAAGTTATGGAAGTAAGCCTAGAGATAAAGATCTCCCTACATTCCTTAATAATGTTTCCTTGTGTTTTTGTCAAGTTGCCTGGAAATGTATCCAATAAAAAGCAATATTCCTTATTAGCACTTGATATGCATCCAACAAAAAAACTGAAAATACAGAGACAGGAATATTCATTGTTAAGTCTAATTTTGTGTGTGGGACAGTGTCTGGGAGAGAGACAGTTGTGGTCTGTTATCTGCAGTGTGCAGTGTTTCAGAAACAGGTACTGTTGAGCAATGACATGTTATCACTGTTAGGTCTGTCAGCAGCCCCACAATGTTGTTGTGAATTCATCACAACCAGCAACCATAACCAAACAGAGCAGTGACAAGAGAATAAGCCTAGTATCCTAAAACATGTGAAAATGTTATGTTCACATGTGGACCATACAGTTAGTTTAGTTTGTTTATTTTTCAAGTGCAGAGGAACGCAGATGCATTTGCATATACAGTGAAAACCTCTGCCACTGCTCTAGGCCAGTTGTCAACCCTCTCCTTGGGGAACACTAGCCTTTCCATGTATTTGATCTATTTGTGAGCTAGCACCCCTGATTCAACTTATCTGCTAATTATCAGGTCCTTGATTATTGAATACGGTGAGCTAGTTCAGCGGCTACAGCTAAACTATGGAATGCCCGGGGTACCCCATGGAGAGGGATGAAAACCACTTCTCTAGGCAATCCAGTAAGTAAAAAATGTGAAAAACACATTGTAAACAGTACTTTTTATACAGTTAAGCAGTGGTTCTCAAACCTCTCCTCGGGGACCCCCAGCCAGTACATGTATTTGAACAACCCCTGAGCTAGCACACCTGATTAAATTTATGTACTACTCAACATGTTGTTTATTAGTGAATCTGATCTGATTGTTCAGGACTACAGGTAAACTGTGTCAAGTCTGGGGGTCCCCGAGAAGAGGTTTGAGATCCACTGCATTAAAGGACTGTGCATGTAAACACATGTTATCGTATGTGTCACTTTGAGGGCTCTCTGGGACATGTTTTCTTCAGCCTCCTGAGATTGTACAGACACGGCTGTGCCTTGTTCAACACAGTGGCCATGTAGAATGACTAGTCCGCTGACCACGCCATCAAAACTAATCTCCTCCTACTATGCTGTCTTAGCATTGTCAGTAAAAAGGGTTACTACTGTTGTGTCATCAGAAAACCTGATGGTGGAGTTGAAAATGTTGTGTGTATACAGGGAGTACAGGAGTGTGCTGAGTGCCGCGGTCGGTGGATCTTAATTGGAGACGCCGGGTTTGCATTACGTTCGGGAACAGAGTGAATGGATCTTAACTGGGGATACCGGGCTCGCATTACATTTAGGACCGGAGTGAATGGAACAGTGTGTAGCACATCAAACCCATCGTGTGATACCGTTCCATTTCCCCTAATCTAGACGGTAATGTGAGCCCAGCGTCCCCAATTAAGATCCATTCACTTCAGTCTCGAACATAATGTGACCCTGGCATCCCCAATTAAAATCCACCAATCGCGGCTGGTGCTGAGTACACAGCCTTGTGGGGCTCATGTTGAGAATCGTTGTGGTAGAGGTGATGTTACCAACATTCACCACCTGAGGGCAGCTAGTCAGGAAGTTCAGGATCCAGTTAATTAGTTCATCTGGTACATAGGCATTGGTGTCCACCGGTGTCCATTGATCATTTATTATTGTGGTCTGCAACTGTGTTGAACCCCTCCCACATTCTCATTGTTTCGACCCACTGAATCTTTTTCTGTATTTCCGTATTGCTGTTTTCATTTTTGGAGGGGCCAATCTGTACTTCTGGAACTTCATGTTGCCCATATCTCATGTAACTGTTGTCTTACAATGACTGTAGGCAGTATTCGTTGCTGTCACTAATTCATCCATGTTTATGGTTGGGTACGTTTGAATGATAACTGTAGAAAGTCTGCTGTGCATTTATCATTAAACTATTAAGTGAATCTGCAAATTAATTTATGTTTTCTCCCAAATCTGTATTAAACATGCTACAAGGATGTACTGTAAGCCTTCTGTCATTTTCTTTAACAGTGGTTTAATGTGTTTTCACCATGTGAGGGGCAATCAATGTGTTGGAAGTAGTTGGAGAGCAATTTATTCATTTACTTTGTCCCTCACCAATATAATTGGTGCCTCTGGATATGCAGTTTAGTGATTAACGAGTGGATAGGGACTTTCCTTTAGCACTGTGTTAATTTCAACGTCTGGTGCAATGTATATAGCCATGATTATATTCCTATTATATGCCTCTCTGGGAACCATCACCTTACCATGGTAAAGAGGTTTGTGTGTCCCTGTGAACCTGAGGGCTGTGTTGTCTGGAGCCTTGTGCTCTTGGTGGGGTTTCCCATGGCAGAGTGGTCTCAGGTGAAGGGCCAGAACAACAATGGTTAAAAAAAAAACATGGAAAACCGAGTAAGAGGAAGTGAGACCCTGCCCAGAGGAAGCCCAGGGCCCCTGTCTGGAGCCAGGCCCAGACGGCGGGCTCATCGGTGAGCGTCTGGTGGCCGGGTTTGCCGCGGAGCCCGGCTGGGTACAGCTTGAAAGAGTCACGTGTCATGTCTCTCCTCTCCATCCTGTGGGCCCCCCACTCACAGGAAAAACCACAGGAGTCAGGTGTGCTCTCACATGGGTGGCAGTGAAAGTCAGGGGCCTTGACGGACCAGACCCGGGCAGCAAAAGCTGGCTCTGGGGATGTGGAACATCACCTCTCTGTGGGGGTCGGAGCCGGAACTTGTGCGGGAGGTGGAGTGCTACCAGATAGATCTGCTGGAGCTTACCTCTACGCACAGCCTCGGTTCTGAAACCGTACTCCTGGATAAGGGTTGGACCCTATTCTTCTCTGGAGTTGCCCAGGGTGAGAGGCACCGGGCGGTTGTGGGGATACTTGAGTGCTGTTGTGTTGGAGTTTACCCCAGTGGACAAGAGGGTCGGCTCCTTACCCTTAAGGGTAGTGGGGGGGGGGGACTCTGACCGTTGTTTGTGCATATGCACCGAACAACGGTTCAGAGTATTCAGCCTTCTTCGAGACCCTGAATGGAGTCCTGCATGGTGCTCCATTAGGGGACTCATTGTTCTGCTAGGAGACTTCAACACCCACGGTCACAATGATGGAGACACCTGGAGAGGCGTGATTGGGAGGAACTAACTCCCGGATCTAAACCCAAGTGGTTGTTTGTTGGTTAGACTGCTGTGCTAGTCACGGATTTACTATAACAAACAATATGTTCGAAAATAAGGATGCTCATAATTGTATGTGGTACCAGAGCACTCTAGGTCGAAGGTTGATGATCGATTTTGTGATTGTGTCATCTGATCTGAGGCCGTATGTTTTTTTACACTCAGGTGAAGAGAGGGGCGGAGCTCTCTTCACCTGAGTGGTGAGTTGTATCAGAGGGTGGGGGAAGACACTGGACAGACCTGTTAAGTATGAAAGAGTAGTGCAGGTGAACTGGGAACGTATGGAGGTGGTGTCCGAGAGATCTTCAACACACACTTCCAGCTGAGCTTTTCTGGCATCCCTGTGGAGTTTGGGGGCATTGAACCCAAGTGTTCAAAGCTTCCATTGCTGAAGCTGCGCTGCGGTGGTAGGCTGTGGTCTTAGGTGCATCAAGGGACGGTAACCCTCGAACACCATGGTGGAGACTGGTGGTCAGGGAAGTTGTCTGACTGAAGAAGGAGTCCTTTAGGGATATGTTATCCCAAGGGACCCCGGAGGCGGTTGCAGGGAACCAACGGGCCTGAAGGGCTGTGGCCTTTGCCGTGTCTGATGCAAAGCAGCGGGTGTGGAAGAAATTCAGAGAGGCTATGGTGAAGGACTTTTGGTTGGCACCAAGGTGATTCTGGAAAACCGTTTGGCACCTCAGAAGGGGAAACGGGGAACCATTCAAGCTGTGTACAGTGAGGATGGGACACTGTTGACCTCAACTGGGGAAGTAATCAGGTGGTGAAGGGAGCATTTAGAAAAACTACTGAATCCCACTTACATGCCCTCTATTATAGAGGCAGAGCTGGAGGCTGATTGGGGGTCATTGTCAATTTCCCTGGCGGAGGTCACTGAGGTAGTCAAAACACTCCACAGTGGCAAAGCCCCGGGGACTGATGAGATCCATCCAGAAATGCTGGGCACCTCCTATGTGCCTCCTTAGGCAGGTGTTCTAGGCACGTCCAGCTGGGAGGAGGCCACAGAGGATACCCAGGACTAGGTGGAGTGATTATATCTCCATACTGGCCTGGGACTGCCTCTGGATCCCCCAGTTAGAGCTGGTTAATGTGGCCAGGGAAAAGGAAGTTTGGGGTCCCCTGCTAGAGCTGCTGCCCCCACGACCCAACCCCAGATAATCGGTTGAAGATGAGAGGAGATTTCTTGTAAACTCTCTTGTTAGGTAGATTAGGGTCAACATGAAATGACCACATATTCCATGTTAGGGAAGCACGGTTTTCTATTTCGGTTCTGCTACCTGCATTTCACCAGAAATAATTGGTCATAAGACAGACTCTTGCCAGAGAGAGAATTAGCCCTGTCGGGTAACTGGATATGCTAACAGTTGGATGTATTCTGTTTCAATAAAAGAAAAACATGATATTACAGTGTACAGTATATACTGTTGTCAGTGGTTTTGGTGGTTGGTGGGCAGAGAGGTAGACTCAAAGGCAGTAGATAGCAGTTGTTCATGGTTTATTCCGAACATGCTCCCGAATATACAGCTTGACAATCCAGGTGTAACAGAATGTGGCGAGCGCTTACAGACAGACCTACTTCCCTACATAATCTTTAACAGTGATACGGACACTTGTTGAGAACTAGGTACAGAGTGAACGCCTAAATATTCATAAAAAGCAGTCATAGAAACTCACTTGATTGTAGGTTTATTTGTACAAAGTTTGACAGCATACAGACCTGGTTGCAGGGTACAACCTATGCGAGTGCACAATGATAAACTATATAGCCTACGTGCTCTTTAGCAGTGGCACGGACACTGAATGGCTACTCTATATGTATAGAGATATAGTCTAGAGCATACGCATTTACTTCCAAACGTAGGCGACTCACTTTTCTCACATCAGACAGTAAAGATGCCATTCAATACATCAGTACATAAACCATATTCCTGATAACGCTCAGGGTAGCGAATATAAATAAGGAAGGAACACAACCACTTACGAATGTGACTGTAGGCTTACATCGTTCATATAATGATCCACACCTTTCCCTAGTTGGGGTTGCACATACTGAACTCTAATCTAACTAGGAGGACACGGCTGTTCGTAATGATTAATCAAACCCATTGATTCAATAAGTGCTTCACCCAACCTAAACTCTAGTTACCAGCAACCCAACTAGGGAAAGGCGTGGTTAACCCCTAAATGGCCATTTACACATAACTAAAAGAACAACACAAACACCATGCATTTGCACTGAATAAAGTAAAGAATATAAATATAAACACAAATATTATGAAATAACTAAACAATATCTAAGCAAGTCCATATCGAGGTCTATGTATGCTAGACCACACTGGGCTGGTCGTTACAACTGTATATACTTTTTAAGGATTGCACATTGGGTATTAGAATTGCAGTGAGCAGAATTGTAGTCGGGGCCATCTAAAAAAAAACAGAAAATGTAAATAGCACCCTTGCATGAAGAAGCCCTATCCTTTCCGTGATACATCTAGTACAGGCTTTATCTGGTAATCACTTGGGTTCACAAACAGTTCATTTGTGCATGCCAAGACTCAGGCTTATTGAATGAATTACACAGAGAGGAAAAACAGAAGCTTCGTGACCTGATACACAGCAAATGAGTGTGGACCCATAGAAAGATACAGAATCTAGTGTTAAATTATAAGACTGAGTAGTGGTAAACCATACTTATAACACAATGTAGTGTTATAACTATGTTTTACCACTACTCAGTGTTATAATCTTACACTAATTTCGGTATCTATATGAGTCCACACTCGCAGGGTTAATTCAACACTGGAGAATTTGCTTTGTTCAGTAGGTGCTAATGTTGTTTTTGATTAAAGTTACACAGGTCAGGATAAGTATGTGGTTTACTTAGGAAGGAATTCAGTTTATATAATTGGGTGCTTCTGCACGTTCTGTCTTTCTGTGTGTGCTCAGACATTGTTATTGTGCAGAATTTGGAGAAGTGTGAGGTAATGTTGACAACAGCTCTGTTCTGTCTGTGTTGTCAGACAGAAGAAGCTATAATCCAGTGAACTCCACAAAGCACGAGATTAAAGATGTTGCTCATTGTAAGGAACCAGGAAAAAACAAACACAAGTCACTGTAGGCACCTCGCTGCCAGGCCTGTGACATACATGACAATGGCACACTACTTGGTACTCACTGAATGTTTGTGTAATCCTATGAGTGTGTTTGTGTGTGTTTGTGTATGGTAGCTGATGTAGGTATGTCTATGCGTGTGAGAGAAAGGGAGTGACAGTCAGTGAGTGAGAAACAGACTCTCCCTGCTGTAGTGTACTTGTGTAGTGTATGAACATGGGTGTTACCTGTCCTAAATAAACTGCTGTCCCCGCAGGGGCCTGACATTCCCCATCTACCCAGCCCACTGTAAACCTCACTAGTTTGGTGCTATATGGTAAGCTTCCCAAAAAGATAACTTTTCCTCTGCCTCTATCTTATACAGTAACAGACATACTGTAAGGCAATGTTGTAACTATGTTGTAACTAAGCTACCTTTTCTCTTGCCCATCTTGTCATATTTCCTTAATCTCCATTTTCAATCCAGTAGGCTTCCAGCTCCAGCTACTAAGATATGAATACATTCAGTCAAACCATCACTCCCTGTCCTCGAAGTCAGCCTTGAATAAAATGGCAACCAACCAGCAGTTTTGGAATAGCATAGAAGAGGTGCAGGGCAGAGCATACCCCTTTTATAAGGGATAATGTTGAGAGGCAGTTTTAAATGCACAGTAGACATAAACATATTGTACGTAGCTATTGTGATGTAGTAGAAATCCCTTTCAAGTGTCCCGTCAAATTGGATTACAAATCAATCTGCTTAAGACAGCAAATCTGTTTACGTGTCGTACATTATTTGTCAAGTGTGAACTATTTATTCCCATTTGATACTCAGCCAGCTCCAAACCACCATCTGCCAATTAAACATGTCTGTAATTACAGCACTTGCTCATGTGCTACTGTTCAGTGTTATCTTGCCTGGGGATATTGCAGAATTTGGTTTTTATCTCTCCCACTCTACCATGACATTATGCTACCATGACTCCCAGGACATTATGCTACCCTGACTCCCAGAGCATTATGCTACCATCACTCCCAGGACATTATGCTACCCTGACTCCCAGGACATTATGCTACCCTGACTCCCAGGACATTATGCTACCATGACTCCCAGGACATTATGCTACCATGACTCCCAGGACATTATGCTACCATGACTCCCAAGACATTATGCTACCATGACTCCCAGGACATTATGCTACCATGACTCCCAAGAAATTATGCTACCATGACTCCCAGGACATTATGCTACCATGAGTCCCAGGACATTATGCAACCATGACTCCCAGGACATTATGCTACTATGTCTTCAAGGACATTATGCTACCATGACTCCCAGGATATTATGCTACTATGTCTCCAAGGACATTATGCAACCATGACTCCCAGGACATTATGCTACCATGACTCCCAGGACATTATGTTACTATGACTCCCAGGACATTACGCTACTATGTCTCCAAGGACATTATGCTACCATGACTCCCAGGACATTATGCTACAATGTCTCCAAGAACATTATGCTACCATGACTCCCAGGACATTATGCTACCATGACCCCCAGGACATTATGCTACCATGACAAGCTTGCTTGGCAGAAGAAGGATCAGTGCCTGTATCTCTCTCGCTCTCTCCCACCTATCCTCTCCTCTATTTTTTTCAAACTTTGACATACTTGGGAACTGTGCCAGTAACAGCGGCTTGTCCGGGGCTGGCGCAGTTTCCCAAGTCTACGAATAAGCACGGACAGTGAAGGACTGCGGAAGAAAGGCAGTTAACTGTGGCTTGCCCGCAGCCTGCCCAGACGCCCCAGTCCACGGAAATCCTTGGTGGAATGGCGAGGGAGGAGATCCAGAGGCAGGGAACTGGCCGACTCCTGCGATCAACCTGCCCAGTGGAGTGGAGAGCGGAGACCGGAGAGCAGAAACCGGGGACAGCCGTCCCCCACCCGGAGGCACCCCCTACCCACTGCACCAGAGGAGACGGAGGAAAGGACCCTGGACGTAGCAGACCTCGCAGGAGTCCTGAGAGCCCAAGACCGTTCCCTGTAAATGAAACTACAAACTTCCACACACATCCACCTCTCTTTCCCAATATCCACATCATCACTCTCCTGAAAACCCCATCTCTCTCCCCTTTTTTCCCTACCCACAAGCAGAATGAGTACAAGGAATGCTGTATGGAGGCACAATGCCATCCATATGACTCTCAAGACAGCACCAGGAACAACCCCAGTACCATTACTGAGGATAAACTTTAGCAGGACAAAATTACAGAAAGTTTTGAAATCAGCTTTAAACACCTTCACTCACTTTCCCGACTGTGGCAATGCACTAGGGAAGTAAAATACAGGGACTACTGGATAATTACATCTCAGATGCAATAATGGATACAGACAGAAAAACAGTAACAATAATATTCTACAATGAGACAGTAAATGATCAGGACACTCAAACATGGTTAGCACGACACCCTGAGGTGGAGTCAGGGGTTCAGTGGAACCGAGACAAAGATGGGGTGTGGACATGGGCTAGAAGGTGGGAGGTGAGGCTAAGAAGAGACCCAGCTGGGGATTTCATTAACCTTCCCAACACCATCACTTTAGGGCACAACAGGGGACAAGTGTTCTATTACTACCCAAACTATGCAGAAACTGTGGCTTTTCAGACCATCTGGCCGCAGACTGTACAGTTACCCAGTGCAACATATGCGAGGGGGAGCACCACACAAGGGACTGCACACAGGAGGTGCAACCTCTGCAGGGCGAGGGGCACGTTTTCAAAGACTGTCGGACATCCTACGCCAACACGGCCTGCCCCCAAAAGAGAGGCACCTCTGGACCCCAGAGGAAGAGCACCACAGGAGGAACCATGACCGGAACCAACACCAGCAGCAGCACCAGAAACAACACCAGCAGAAGGCAATATAGGCGTGTAGGTCTAAGAATTGTGACAAGACAGCCTCCAATTCGACTGTTGGAAATTAAGGTGGTAGAAGAGAGTGAAAGGAGGGAACAAGAGAAAAAAAGGAGGAGAAAAATGAGTAGGAGAAGAAGAGATGTGGTGACAAGAGAAGAAAACATTAGAAGGAAAGATGAGAGGATGAAATACCTGAATTAGTGGGGAACTGATAGTAACCTTCAATTCCTTGTTGAATGGATGTGAAACAGCATACTGTAATGAATGTAGCTATAGTAGCTATGGTGTCTGTGTGTATGTGTGTGTGTGTTTATGTGTGTGAGATAGAGACAGATGGAGAGAGAGCAGTGAGTATATGGACAGGTATGCTACATGATGATTCCTTTGGCCTTTTAAAAGTCAACAAAATAATAATTACCAGTGACTAATGCTAAGCTGTGGTTTCAAATAGCTACTGTATGTCGATATCAATTCATTGAAAGGTAGTTGATTTACCGTTATGGAGATTATGCTAATAATAATTGAGTGATTCTGATACCAGATAATTAATGAAAGTATTTCAGCAGAGACCACATATGGGGTGTGATAGAAGCAAGTAAATTGTTCCCCTAACAATAATAACACATTGCAAAAAATATCAAATGAAGTATAGTTTGTGAAGATTTTATTCCTCTGCCAGTGTGCTGACTAAATGTTTCCATGTTGGACGAGCAGTGTGATAAGTATCGGATAGCTCGGCGACATGTGGTTGGAGAAAACATGTGAGTACCCTTCATCATCTCTCACCTATATGCCAATATGAAAACACCCTACATCATTATTGCTTCCACTTATTATTGGTATTATTATGTAGATTTTCCAAAGGTTTTGGTATCATTGCATTTTACACTTCTCAGGGCACCATTCGCCCTGAAAAGTGTTGAAATAAAATGAGCTTTTGTCATCCATGCATGCCTCACAAGCCAACATGATCTCGCAGAGAAATTACCATTCTGTGAAATGACCACGGACTCTTAACTTCAAAATCCGTGGCAGTTTCACGGAATGGCAAAAAATTCTGTCCATTCCGTGAAACTGTAAATTCCGTAGCAAAATCATCTTCATGCATGACAATGCACCATCTCTGCAAAGAATACCTCTGTATCTTTGTACCCTGGAAATCCAGAGTTCTCGCGAGAGCACAATTTGAATTTGCTCAGCAAGTTACTCTGGCACCGAGTAATTCTGCTCATTAACTATGCCCTTGTATCCGAGCTGCACCAATAACATCGGTGTATCTGATATAGGCGTGCCAGAGGCTTGTTAAACAGATGACGACACGACAGCTCTGCGACCTCGAAGTCATTAGTAAACATTGTAAGATCGCTATGGATTAACACCAGTTGTTTAAAACGACTTGGGCCACTACAATGAATGAGTTAGACTTGGCTTTTTGTCTAAAAGAGGAACAAAAGACAGGGCTCGAATCATTCCTTTTTTATAAAAGGACGTTTTTGCTGTTTTGCGACCTGATACGGCAAGAGTTTTATCTACCAGTTAGCTCCGCCATAGGGTTAGTGAAAACCCACTGGTGATTGGTCGTAGTGTTATCCAATTGCGTACAGTGAGATTTTCAAATGCACGCTTGGTGCCGCCCCTCGAGTTGAGTCATTTACA
>JACXGM010007246.1:0-31039 GCA_016801145.1 Umbra pygmaea | reverse complement strand
ACCTATCAATGAACAGTAGTATAAATATATGAAAGAAAGAAAAGTATATATGTATATGCAGTAAGCAGTCACGGGTAGAGGCAGGGATTGGAGTTAGTTAGTGAGTGAAATTGCGTTTACGCGCATTGTGCGAGAGATCCAAACAATGGCCTAGCAGATTAGCTAGCTAGCAGTGGTACCAGCCTATGAATGATGACCTGCTTCATCAGCCTTGTGTGTAAACAGGTATAACCACTGCTGTATGAACTTTTAATTTTACTGGCTATTGTCCCCTAACCATTCCAAAGACTGTCTTTGAACTGTCTCAAACAAAATTTTCTATCATTGTCGGGATGACAGTTTGAGGCCTGCGCGTGTCTCATACAATGTCCATCAATGCAGCACCTTTATGGAATGAGTGTCTGTTCCACTCATTCATTAATTTGCCAGAGCTGGCTGGCCTGCAACCCATCACATGAAAACTGTTTATTTTTTAGTTGCAAAACATGTCCATAACATGCTTCAAATTTCCAAGCTGTATTACTTTAAGCTCTGTTTTTTAACCCTCTCCTCGGGGAACACCAGCCGTTCCATGTATTTTATCTATTTCTGAGCTAGCGCATCTGATTCAACTTACGGTGAGCTAGTTCATCTGCTACAGCTAAACTGTGGAACGTCTGCTGTGCACCAAGGAGTGGGTTGAAAGTCTGTCTTAGACATTGCCTCGTAGCCATTTCTGAGCTAAAAAGATGCCCAACAATTGATCATTTTAGTGTTTGGAAGGATAAAAATTAATATAGATTATAAAATCTTTGTAGTCTTATGATATCATCAAGGGTTGCGACTGTACGCCTAACCCACGCACAGTTTCAGGGTCACTACTGTACGTGTTTGGTACAGTGCCAAAATTATAGCAAACTGTTATTAAAGATACATTTTTATTTTAATTCACACAAGATGGGTACATATCTGTGGCTATAAACACATTGTAATTTCTTTTGTCCAATCAGATTCTGCAGATAAGAACTGCTTACAGTGAGGAGACAAAATAGTTTTTGTTTGAGTTTCCTTGTTGTTCTGGTGATATTGTAGGGCTCTATAATATCTATTTTAGGCAAAGTGGAGTGTATCAGCTATATTTCTTTCCACTCGCCTGCCTGCAACTGAACGACTATGAAGATTAACATTGTGAACCCCGCAACCAAGCCTAAATATAAAATATGTTTTTGTAACATGCAGTTTGCATGTGTTTTGCCCGAAGGGCAACATTGTTTACTTTCTATATGAGCAAAACACATACATAGATGCAGTTTTATGAAATATGTACATGTATGTTTTCGCTTTCTAAACATGTCTGCGATGAATAGTAATAACAGGCAAGAAACAGACTTTTAGCAGCTATTAGAGTTCTGACACAATATCGATGTCGAAACACTGCCATTGCGAAGATACAAGTAGTGACCATGTACCCCTCTCCTCAGAAATGGCAGGACATAATCAAGGAGGTGAAGTTCCTGCAGAAGCTCCGTCATCCCAACACCATTGAATACAAAGGATGCTACCTCAGAGAGCACACAGCATGGGTCAGTATTGCACAAGTATGGCAAATTATACCTTGCAAGGGCATTTTGCCAGGATCCATTAAGAAAATACCGATTTCAGGCTTAGTAATTAGATGTATGGTCAAACCTATTATTGTGGTTAAGGTAATGTTTTGGAGTTAGGTTTAATGTTAGGATTTGGGTCTTAGAGGTTGAGTGATAGGTAAAGTGGGAACATTTTCTGGGGTCTGCCTGTACAGGGCATGTGCATTTCCATGGCCTGTACACTATTTGACTGTTTTTGTGTCACTAATCTGTTTCCCACTGGTTCTCAGCTTGTGATGGAGTACTGTTTAGGCTCAGCCTCAGATCTTTTAGAAGGTCAGTACACAAGGATTCTTTTGAGTCAAGTGTTTCTGAATGAAGCCTTCAAGATCTGTATTTTTTACATCTCTTTCTTTTTCTCTAGTTCACAAGAAACCTCTGCAAGAGGTAGAAATAGCTGCTATTACCCATGGTGCACTGCAGGGCTTAGCCTATCTCCACTCCCACAACATGATCCACAGGTAAATTAATGTTTACACTTTCCATGACCATAGCAATCGTGCACGAATTGTGCACAATTGTGCACATTGTCTAAGCTAATTTGTGTTTTTATATCTATGATGTCAACCTTATTTTTTTATGTTTTGTGCATTGTTTTCTGGCAGACCCAATAAATATTGGTGTTGTCAGATTGCTGTGTTCAGGGATTCATAATTATTATAATCGGGAGGTTGCTAGTATTATTCCTAAGTGTACCCAATGTTGTTGTTCCCTTGAGCAAGGCACTTTCCCCAATGTTGCTTTACCTCATACCTCATATTTTGTGAACATCTGTGCTAAATGACTAGAATGTAAATTGGGATGGGCCGATACCACTTTGAACAAGTACAAGTACAGATTATTTCATTTTGGGTACTTGCCGATACGAGTACCGATGTAATTTCTTTCAATAACTATGCCAAATGTCACATTTATCAAGCTAAATTCTGCTATGTCTTAGATGTTGATCAGCCCATTCAAATATAGAAAAGTAAATGTTCCTACATATCCATAAGAACACCATTTACATTGCATGTCAAGAATGTGTAATATTCATTACAAATGTCAATAGTTTACATCTCCTTCCCTAATTGGCTAAAATGAGAGAAACACGTTTACGAAAGCGAATGCAATATCCGCATGTTTGTGTTCGCATTTGCACTACGCATTGCAGACAATGACCTAATCATATAATATTTTGTTAAGGTATTTCATTGTTTTATTATAATCAGTACACAATTATAGATGTACTATCACAATATATTGAAAAAAATATAATATGCTACAGCCTACATCGTATTTCCTTTAAGTTATATTTGTTAACGTTAGTATGTCAGAACTTCCACTATTTTGTTCACCCAGAAGTGTTGCAAACTGATATTTGTCTTTCCTTCGCGAAGGTTTATTATTAATTAATGCAACGCTACAGTATGCAGTGACTAGTTTAATAAATTGCAGTCTACAGTCGGTCCTGTACTTAAATGTGCGCATTTCCTTGAGGATTCTAATATATGCACCTTTAGTTTTGCAAATATTAGGCTACATGAAAATAGCTATGAGAAAAGCAATTTCGTATTTCTCCATTTGAACTCTACTGGAGAATGCTATGAGGAAAATAGAGTTGTGATTCAGTGTTTTTCAATAATAGGCACGCATGGCGCTGTCTTTGGAATGATTATGCATTTTAGGCGGTGATTTTGTGTGCAACAAATCACCTCATTGCAGGGAAGCATTATCCCATTTAAATCGCTTTTCTTTCTATTTTAACTAGCAATAAATACAATTGTACAGCTTTATGAGCTGGTCTCTGAAAGAGGAAATAGACTGTTGTTATCATTAATATGAAATATATGCATAGTGCTGGAATACAGATACATTTCCATTGAAACATTTACGTTAATCAGATTTACCAGTTTGTTGGTATTGTTGTTCCAATCGTTACATGTTTGAGCAATACAACAGTTTCATATCTATATACTGTGTTTTACAGTAGGCTACTATTCCCTCTCTGGAACTTTAAGAAAACCACTATGGCCATCTCTAGCTAATCTGTAAAGCGTTGCGAAGCATAACGCTCTTAAATGTGGAGTAGGTATCGGCTTGGAGTATTGGTCCTTTTTCACGAGTACTTATGCCCAGTATCGGGCCCAATACCAAGTACTGGTATTGGTATCGGACCATCTCTAAATGTAAATCAATATAGCATTATGGGAACATTGTTTACATTTTTGTTAATGTTGTCTCTGCCTACTTTTAGCACTGTCCCAATTTTGTGTTAATACTTAGTTTGATCCAAATTATTGTTGTTTAGATGTGTCTCAGTTGTTTGAGGCTGTTAAGGTGTTCCTTCTGTGTCAATAGTCTGTCATCAACATTGTGTTGACTTTTCACAGGGATGTAAAGGCAGGGAACATCCTCCTGACGGAGCCTGGTCAGGTGAAGCTAGGAGACTTTGGCTCCGCCTCCATCGTTGCCCCTGCAAATTCCTTTGTAGGAACCCCCTACTGGTGAGGAATGAGAATGCATACTGTACTTTATTTTTTTCCCTTGTTTTTTCCCATCCCCATTTCCAATTGTATTAAATTATTCACCCCTTTAGACTTCCATGTTTTTTTTATCTACATTAAATCAAAATGATTTAGAACTTTTGCAAATTCAATGTTTCCGCAGGGTCTTAAAAAGTCTGAAATTCTGAACGTTAAATTTAAGGCCTTAAAACGTCTTAAAAATGGCCAGATTTTCATCCGAGGTCTAAAATTTCATATAGTCAGTTCTTAAAAATGGCTTGACCCTTGTTCATTTCCAGAAACGCTGGCCGCAGAAAGAGAAAATATCGAGTTGTAGCCTACAAAGCGGAGTCATGAATGTTGTCGATGTTAATTAGGAACAAAAGTACATTTTGTGTTACACACAGTCATTTTTTAAGGTGCAACAGTAACAAAACCAGCAGTAAGCTGCCCTCAGAACGTTGATTGTGTGTTGTAGTTTTTTTCTGTGGATACTGATGTTGATACGTACGCGGTGATAAAACTACAAATCCTGTGATAAGTCCAATACCTGCCCGCGAAATACATCTGCGTCTCTTCAGAGTTTAAAGTTCGGCTAGGCCTACGTGTGGAAAATGGGAAAGTGTACTTTTAACAAGACATGGCTAGAGCACAGCGATTTTCGCTGTGGTTACAAGCCGTACACAGCTCCAGGTACAAAGCTAGAGTCACACACTGTGTGACGACTTAATTATGCACAGTCTATCATGCGCACGTAAAAATGCTGCAGGCAAAATGGAAGATAAGATACATTTAGAAGTGTTCCTTTACATAATATATTGAAAATAAATAACTTATTAGCAAATATAATTAAAAGACATTGCTTTCTAATCAAATCCAAAAATTCAAATGAAGTATTGCGCTGGTCAGCCTCAAAGTCAGACAACGCATTCCAACGCAAGAGAGTGCGCAACTCTCGCTCCCGACATCAAAAAACAGGTCAGTGGGCAGCAAAGTGAGAAAATTTGAGTTTCTTCTTTCCTAACATGATACATGGTCAACATCAACCCTTCATCCAAGAGTTGCAAAACATAGCAGAGAACGGGAACTAACCACAGAGGTAGTCACAGTATACTGCTTAACTACTCAAGTCGCCATATAAGTTAACATTAGCCTTTTAAGGCAAAAACAATCTTCCTGCCTTCTTATTGGTAGTCTGAAAATAAAAAAGGACTATTCCTGATATTTGGCAAAGTATTGTTTATTGATGATTCTCTGTTTGCCCTCACTCAATAATTATTAGCAATGAATGTAATAGATATTACATGAATATGCTCTTTGAACAGATTCACAGCATTGGTGAAAAATCATATAGCTTGCTATCCCTTTTGTTAACTTTAGCAGATGATAAAGCTATTATGTCTAATTCTATAAAGATGATCACTCATCAACATATGGGAGATGTAGATGTGCACAGTTTTGCAGAAAACCACCTTCTGGCTCATAGCCTAATTATGTTTTATCCTTTATAAACCAGAGTTTTTGCAACAATTTTTTTAAGGTTATATTAATAGATAAACCATGTCCCGAGTCTTAAATATGTTTTCATTGATTACAAATAAGATTTTTATTAATACTACAAGCTAGAATACATAATTTTCTGCCAGTGTGCATAATTAAATTCTTGACCAATCACAGGTATTTTTTCGTTATATTATTGTGCGTTCACTGCGGTATTGGTCTTAAAAAGCATTTCGAGTGGCATTAAAAAAGTCTTAAAAAGTCTTACATTTAATGTCATCAAACCTGCAGACACCCTGAAATTGTCAAACAACAAATCATAATGTCCAAGTGTTTTGTTTACCATTCATTCATCCATCCATCTTCATTTGCTTATCTGGGGTCGGGTTGCGGGACCCCAAACTTCCTTTTCCCGAGCCACATTAACCAGCTCCGACTGGGGATCGCGATGCGTTCCCAAGCCAGGTTGGAGATATAATCCCGTCACCTAGTCCTGGGTCTTCCCCGAGGCCTCCCAGCTGGACGTGCCTGGAACACCTCCCTAGGGAGGCCAGATGCCCGAACCACCTCAACTGGCTCCTTTCGATGCAAAAGAGCAGCGGCTCTACTCTGAGATCCTCACAGATGAATGAGCTTCTCACCCTGTCTCTAAGGGAGACGCCAGCCACCCTCCTGAGAGAACCCATTTTGGCCGCTTGTACCTGGGATCTCGTTCTTTCAGTCATGAACCTTCCTTCATGATCATAGGTGAGGGTAAGAACGAAAACTGACCAGTAGATTGAGAGCTTTGCCTTCTGGCTCAGCTCTCTTTTCATCACAACAGTGCGATAAATTGAGTGTAATACCGCCCCCGCTGCTCAGATTCTCTGACCAATCTCCTGCTCCATTGTCCCCTCACTCGCGAACAAGTTCCCAAGAAATTTGAACTCCTTCACTTGGGGTAAGAACTCATTCCCTACCTGGGCAGGCACTCCATCGGTTTTCTGCTGAGAACCATGGCCTCAGCTTCACACTTGGCTGCGAACCAATCCAGTGACTGCTGAAAGTCACAGGCCGATGATGCCATCAGGACCACATCATCTGCAAAAAGCAGCGATGAAATCTCCAGCCCACCGAACTGCAACCCACCCCGACTACGCCTTGATATCCTGTCCATAAATACTACAAACAAGGTTGGTGACAAAGCGCAGCCCTGGCGGAGGCCAACCCTCCCCTGAAACGAGTCCAACTTACTGCCAAGATCTTGGACACAGCTCTTGCTTTGGTCATACAGAGGTAAGATGGCCCCTCACCCCATACTCGCGCAGCACCTCCCACACTATCTCCCGGGGGGCCCGGTCATACGCCTTCTCCAGATCCACAAAACACATGTAGACAGGATGGGCATACTCCCAGGTCCCCTCCAGGATCCTTGTGAGAGTGAAGATCTGATCAATTTTTACACAACCAGAAATGAATCCACATTGTTCCTCTTCAACCTGAGGTTCAACTTTCGGCCGAACCCTCCTTTCCAGCACCTTGGATTTGACTATACCAGGGAGCAGTGGCAGGCCGTGCATTTTACACCTAGGCCCTCACAATCTTCCCGAAATTTAATTCGCATTATAATAACCTCACAATGACATTCTAGGACTATAGGTTATTGTCATTTGGCATATAATGCACCCCATATTCATAGTGAAGATAAGTTTATTCCACTCGATAAAGGTTATTTAACACGAGGCTCAACTACTATGAGAAAAAATTGACCTGTCATGACTGAAACCATAAGAATGTACCACTATTACGCACTATGACAGGATGTCACATTACATATACTGTAGCCATCAGATAGCCAAAATCAATGTCCTAACCAATTAAACAAGAACTAACTCACAACACCCAGTCACAACACCACAAACATGCAAAAATGCCATCAGGAATGTATAACATACATGATCTGAACATGGTTCACACCAGTAGTGATCTAAAACAAGCAAGCAGTAATAATTAACAAGTATTAACAGGCCTGGCGCCAGGATGAAGTGTCTGTTTATCTCCCCCTGCTTGAATACAAATACAGTACATGCACTAAGCCCCGTGAAGAACCGTTAACGGTGCTATATGTAAAATGGACAGCCAGCGTTAAAAAATGGGTACTACAGTTCAAATTCAAAATACCTGAGTTCTATCCCTCCGCCCCCTCCTCCCCAGAATCGAAACTAACGTGACAAACAAGATCAGCGCAATCATGACAAGCGAACCGTATTTTACTACGTCTATGGTCATGGAACCGTTTAGAAACATGCAGATTTTTCTTAGGTTGTGTAGAATCTCTATGATCTCGTTTGTTTGCTGCTTTCATGGCTGTAGCGCGTCAGGTTTGTATAGGTATGCCTGGCAATCTGTTCGTGCGGTCAAAATGGGCAGTTGATAACAACACACAGGCCAAAATGTAAACGAATTCCATCACGGAATGTACTTTTCCAAAAGAAAAAATACTGACATTAGTATTGTATTCAGAAAATATAGTATTTCAGCTTAACATGTTTACTTAATATCTGATGAGGCATTGGCATCATTTTTGGATTTTTTACAGTACATGTATTACATATAGCACCTTTAAGGCTAGGGATGGGCCGATACCACTTTTTATGGAACGAGTACAAGTACAGAGTATTTCATTTTGGGTACTTGCCGATACGAGTACCGATACGAGAACTTTTAAGAACTATGCCAAATGTCACATTTATCAAGCTAAAATCTGCTATTTCTTAGATGTTGATCAGCCAATTCAAATATAGAAAAGTAAATATTTCTACATATCCAGAAGAACACCATTTACATTGCAGGTCAAGAATGTGTAATATTTATTACAGATGTCAATAGTTTACGTCTCCTTCCCTAATTAAGTGAGAGAAACATGTTTAAACGCGAACGCAATAGACGTTTGTGTTCGCATTTGCCCTAAGCATTGCAGACGTTTAGTGTAAGATGAGAATGTCTGTTTGAAGTGACTCCAAAACACAGATAATTACCTAATCATATATTATTCTGTTAAGGTAATTGATTTACTATAATCGGTACACAATTATAGCTGTACTATCACTATTCAATCTATTGAACAAAATATAAATAGGCTACATCGTATTTCCTTTAAGTTATATTTCTTAACGTTAGTATGTCAGAACTCAGAAATACCACTATTTTGTTCACCCAGAAGTTTTGCAAACTACCAACATTTGTCATTCCTCGCTGAAGGTGGCTTTCAGAGGCTAGGTCCGGGGCGTTCCTCATGCCGTTTTCTACAGTTACAGAATGCACCGAATAGCCTGTACTTAAATGTACTGGTATCGGCCCATCCCTAGTTAAGGCCCTGCTAGTAAAAATATATAAAAATCCATCAAAATCACCAAAGCTGCTAATTATTTGAAAACGAAGTCTGTCCTTTCTCTTTTAAAAATAATTCTATGACGTGGTTGTACAGCACATCTTTGCATAAGTTCCAATGAAAGATCTTGCCCAGATCTTGCCCTCTAAAAATTAAAAGTTTAAAGAAAAAAACTTTTTTTAAACATTTTTTTTATTGAACTTTATTGAACTGACACTCCTACCAGCAACAGAAATGATGCTGACGTAAGGCTTGCAGAAACGCTTTAGTTGGTCAAAAAACACACCCAACATGGTAAAGTCGAAATCTGATTGGTTAAAAATATGACAATCAACAACATGGTCCTGATGGGCTTCAACAGCAGACGGTATTCACTCTGAATTCTGAATGCCCCAGTTTACCCGGAGACAACACAGATTAAAAAATATTATTGGATAAAAGCTTTCATTTATCTGAGGTGCGCTAAAAGCAAGCCAACTGAAAAGAATGTTCTGTAGCAATGAAATTACCTTATAGACTAATTGAAATGAACTTTGTAAAATATATATAGTGTTAATGAAAAAATATATTAAAGAAGTACAAAAATACATTTCTGATTCTGATTATCTTTGGGCCTGCAGAGAAGGCCTTGCAGGCCCTGACGGCCCACCACTGCCAGGGAGGCTGAGAAGTGTGATCTTCTGTAATTTGCACTGGTTTTGGTTACATACATTTAAAAGTTGTTTAGTATTTAAACCTCAAATTTAGCAAACAGTCAGATTCAAGCTAGCAGAAACTGATATAACCATATGAAGTTGAAACTGAAATGTTTAGTCACATTTGGTATTTCGGTGAAAAGACAAAAGTGACTGGAAATAAAATTCAAAACCCCCCTAAGGTTCTTACCCCTACAGTAAATGTACAATGTTCACTCGTTCAAACAAGGAGAAATTTGATAGCTTTTAATTGGCTTGTTCATCCCCTTTCCTCCCGACACTTCTCGTCAGCTTGTTGCTGTAAATGAGATTACATTTTCAGTCAACGTGCTTGGTAAATAACAGGGTGGCCGCCAGTCCTTTAGTCTTAAATCTTAATTTCGTTTTCCAGTCCTTTAGTCTTAAATCTGGTTTTCAAAAGGTCTTTAAAAATTATAACAGTCATGCTATATTTGCTCCCTTGTATTTTATCGAAGGAAGCCATAAGAGCTTTCTCTGAGCAACATTTTTTACAATTACTGGCAGATGACACTAATAGCAGCTAATTTGTTAGTTAACGGCCTCGTCTGTGAGTCTTGTTTAGGGCATTTTTATTTGTGTCCTTGCAGCGTCAATTACTGTAACATATTTATTGTGATCAGTATTAGATTGTGCATCTCTCAGTACCTTAAAACAATGAAAATAACGACCCACTACCATTGTTCAGTTAATCTCCACACTCTCGTTCTGTGTTGCCTTAACGCAGGTGTAGTGTGCGAGCCATATTACTTTTGAACAATTCTTTCTACTGACCTAAGTGCATGGCCTACTTCCATTGTGGTTACTTCCATTTTGTTGTTTGTTACTACAACAGACTTAGTTAAGCAACGTCTTGTGCGCACAAATGCTACAGGCAAAATGGAAAATAAGATACATTTAGAAGTGTTAATTCATTTAATATAATGAATATAAATTACTTAATTGCAAATATAATTGAAAGATATTGCTTTCTAATCAAATCCAAACATTCAATAAACTATTGCGCTGGTCACCTTCACGAAAGTCAGACATTGCATTCCAACGCAAGAGAACAGGTCAGTGCGCAGCACCGTGTGAAATTTTAGTTTCTTCACTAACATGATACACGGTCAACACTCCCTTCATTTGATTTGGACCACAGGAAGACTAGCTGGTTGTCTAGGCATCAGCTAATTGGGATTTTTATAATAAATACAAATACAAAAATTCATACAAGAGATGTAAAACAGCAGGGAACAGGAACCAACCACAGAGATAGTCACGGTATACAGGTTAACTACTCTTGCCACTATATAAGTCAGGGATTCATGTGTGTCTATGTAAGTTCATCACAGCCAAAGATATTGTGTCTCAATTTTGGGTCGCTTTATTTAAAAACAGAATGAAAGCAGGAAGTGAAAATGTCAAAATAACATTACTGCATGGAGGTAGGACCCTGCACTAAAACAGGTTATTTTGGGTGGATCGGGGGGTAGCTGGATTTTTTCAAACATATAGAAATATTGTGAAATATGTACATACAGTGTTTTATTTTCTAATTTGAATGTCCCACAAACATTTTTACACTGGTTCTCAAGACCGGGAGGCAGGCTCTTATGGACTTAACAGTGGCATTCTTTATGGTTTACGTGTATCTTACAATAAGTAACTAAATTAAACATGTTTTTTATTTGGCTCTATATGAAAAGCTCTTGGTTATATGAAAATTAATGTCTAAGAATGTTGGATATTTTTTGTTTAATTCATCATGTAGCCAAGAGTCTTCTGAATCCAAAACTTTAAAATACTTCACTGTAAGACAATGTATGTCAGTGTATATCAAGTTGGCCCTCTGGATGTGAGGAAAAAATGTGTGGCCCTCTATCATCGAAGTTGCCCATTCCTGATATAAGTTAACATTAGAACCAACTACAGAGGTAGTCACAGTATACTGGCTAACTAATCTAGCCACCATATAAGTTAACATTTAACCTATAAAGACAAAAAATCATCTTTCCAACTACTGGTAGTCTCCTAAATATCAGGAATAGGCCTATTATTTCAATAGTATTGTCTATTGATTCTGCTCTGTTTACCATGACAGCAACTCAAATTATTAGCAATGAATGTAATAGATGTGTTACATAAATATGCTATTACAAAAGTCAGCAGATTCAGAGTATTGGTGACAAATCATCCTGCTAGCTAAATCTTTCTTATAACTTCAGTATATGGTAAAACTATTAATTGTAACAAGATTATCAGTATCAATAATGGAGAATTTGTGGTGTTGTCACATCAGATAGTAGGCTGTACTAAATGGTATAGTCATTTAATTTCTCAGCATTTGAATTAATTTGCTGCTGTGTCATTTTAGGGCTATTGTAGATGTACAGGTTTGCAGAAAAACACTTTTTTATAGCCTACTCATGGCACCATCCTTTATAAACCAGAGCTAGTTTTTGCTACAGATTTGTTAAAAAGTAATAATTTATAAGTAATAATTAATTATTAGGTAAACCATGTCCCGGGTCTTAAATATGTTATGGTTGATCACAAATAAGATTGTTGTTTCATAATAATACAAGCTAGAATACATAATATTCTGCCAGCATGCATTATCATTTAATTCCTGAACAATCACAGGTTTTTATTTTTTGATTTGTTACTGTTTATTCACTGCTGTATTGGTCTTAAAAAAACATTTAGAGTGGCATTAAAAAAGTCTTAAATTGAATGTCATCATACCTGCAGACACCCTGAATAAAGGTTGATTAATTAATTAATTAATATGGTCTGGTCCAAAAACATTTGGCTCAAGCTTTGGTGTATTTGGAAGCCTCTACCAGTGTTCATTTCACCAGACATTTTTGTCTTACTTCGATTCAGTTTATCATTGAGAGAGATGTTTTTTAAACAATCCTTCATTCTTTTGAAACAGTGGTTGATTTCTAAATGGACGCGTCAATCTTTTCCCAGGATGGCTCCGGAAGTGATCCTGGCGATGGACGAGGGTCAGTATGACGGCAAGGTGGACGTTTGGTCTCTAGGCATCACCTGTATTGAGCTGGGTAAGAATCTCCAGTGACCCACTACATGCAATGCATGGAAACCCATTCACAGTTGTGACCTTACACTCTAAAGTGAGGTTCTGTATGTCAAAACCATCAATTATGGAACAGGAATGTGTCTTTGCAAACAGCTTTGAACTTTGACCCATTTGGGACCCCTGGTCTGTGTGGTCCGAGCAAATCCTCGAGCCGCTTTGAAGTTGATAACCGGCGGTTTGTCCTGGGGTTTAAGTGATTCAACCCTAAGCTGTTTAGCTGTTAGCTAACGTGTCCTGTCTCTCTCACTGCCCCTTTCCTCCCTGTCTTTATCCTCTGTCTTGCTCTCTTCATCTCTCACTCTTCTTTTTCCCTGCCTTTCTAGCTGAGAAGAAGCCTCCTCTTTTCAACATGAATGCAATGAGTGCCTTATACCACATCGCCCAGAATGAGAGCCCGGTCCTAGCCTCCAATCACTGGTCAGCATCGCTCATCTGCCTATTTTTAAGACTTTGCGCAACATCCTTTCTCACTCTCTTCTACAATCGTTTTCGTGTTCTGTCACTGTTTCTCTCTCTGACTCGACTTTCCCCTCTCTGGCCACAGGTCCGATTATTTCCGGAACTTTGTGGACTCCTGTCTGCAGAAGATTCCCCAAGACAGGCCGATATCTGATGTGCTGCTCAATGTAAGAGTGAAACCAACATACAGCGCTCTTCTTAATTCCCTTCACTTTCTCTAATCCTTTGGTTTGTTTTCCCCTTCATTCATCCTGCAGCACCGATTTCTATGTCGTGAGCGTCCCCTGACGGCCGTGATGGACCTGATAGCGAGGACCAAGGATGCAGTCCGAGAGCTGGACAACCTGCAGTACAGAAAGATGAAGAAGATTCTCTTCCATGAGGCCCACAACGGCCCCACATCAGAGGGAGGAGAGGACGAGGAGGTAGGAGGAGCTATGGGGCCCTAGTGAGGAGGAGCTATGGGGCCCTAGTGAGGAGGAGCTATGGGGCCCTAGTGAGGAGGAGCTATGGGGCCCTAGTGAGGAGGAGCTATAGGGCCCTAGTGAGGAGGAGCTATAGGGCCCTAGGGAGGAGGAGCTATGGGGCCCTAGGGAGGAGGAGCTATGGGGCCCTAGGGAGGAGAGGCTCTAGAGCACAAGTGTCAAATTCAATCCATTCTATTTTATGTTGTTCATTTTTCCTTCAAATTGAATACTAATACATAGACAACCAGGTGAGTGGAGATCTTGACTAATGAATCATCTAGTTAATCAGTCAGGTATGAGCGAACCTGCACACATTATGCCCTCTGTGGAACCAGTTTGACACCTGTGATCTAGAAAAGAGGAGCTATTGGGATTTAGAGGCAGACTCTTAGTGGTTGATCTCGGTCAATGTCTTAACTGTCCATCTCCCTGTCTGTCTTTGCTTACCTGTCTGTTTTCTATTTGTTTGCTCCTCTGTCTGTCTGCCTGTCTGTCTCTCCCAGGAGGCGGAACAGTACCTGTTGCGTACCGGCACTGTGGGCAGTCTGGAGAGCTCCCAGTCCGTGCCCAGCATGTCCATCTCTGCCAGCTCTCAGAGCTCTTCGGTTAACAGCCTGGCCGATGGCTCAGATGACAGCAACGAGATGGCCATGATGACGGAGGGCGAACACACGGTCACCTCCAACTCCTCCATCATCCACCGGCCCATTGTGAGTCTGGGGGGGAAAGCACACGTGCTTAGTGTTGAGGGTCATTACCATGTAGATTCTTGATACCTGTACAGTAAACAACAGCAGGTGAGTCAAATGTTCCTCCTTCTCCCTTCATCTTTCTCCCCACACCTCCCAGGGTCAGGACAACATTTATGATGACCCGTACCAGCCAGAGATGGATCAGCCACTCCAGCCGTCCTCCGCCGCCCGCCGCAGGGCCCACTACCGCAACCGCGACCACTTTGCCACCATCCGTACTGCCTCCCTGGTGAGCACAGCTTTTCTTTTAAATCCTTTATTTATTTTATTATTCCATATACTGTTCCTGCATGTATTCCACAACCCTGTTGCACTCAAACTCAAACAAATGCTTGAGTGAGGTTTAGATGGCTATAGGTATGACTTTGTTTTTCACTAATTTGTCTTTCTCTCTTTTTTAGGTGACTCGTCAGATCCAGGAGCACGAGCAGGGCTCGGCGCTAAGGGAGCAGATGTCAGGCTACAAGCGGATGCGGCGGCAGCACCAAAAGCAGCTGATGGGCCTGGAGAACAAGCTGAAGGCCGAGATGGACGAACACCAGCTGAGGCTGGACAAGGAGCTGGAGAATCAGAGGAACAGCTTTTCAGGAGAGGCCGACAAGCTGGGCAAGAAGCACCAGGCCATCCTGGAGAAAGAGGTGAGAGGCGGAGGGTTGGATATGGGAGAAGGGGGAGTGAGAAGCTCCAGGCTGTTTTTGGCTTAGATGTGGAGGAGAGGGGGGTGAATAGCAGGCAGGATCATGGTATTTGAACAGACTACAACCAGTTTGGATAATTGCAGATTACTTGGATTGTTTCCGTCATGTATTTCCGTCCAAATTAGTTAATTTTACACCACTGGATGGAGGTCTCCCTTGGGGCAGCAGTGCTTTTGACAACTCCATGGAAAGTTGTGTAAATAATCTAGCCATATGTTGCTTTTATGATGTTTAAATTAGTTTAGAATTGTTGTGCAGTACAACCAAAACATGTCATGTAATTTTTGCTGCATTATTATGTATTTGACCAATGCATTTCCAAACACACAGCCTATTTTTTTCCATAAACACTTGATCAACCAATGGGAAAAAACGCAAGCCAGTGTAAAACCCTTTTAACAGAATTAAATAATAATTAGATAATTTATTATACACTTACAAATGCTTGGAAGCATAGAGTAGCTTAGTTTCATATGAAATTTATAAAATAATTAATGCATCCTTGTAACCTACATGTCTTCACCTACTTTTTTCATTACCTCAGGTAATCTTACACAAACGTTTTAGCCTAAAAAAACTATTTAACCCTTGAGGCGCCCAAGACCTTTTGACCACAGCTCCCCACCACAGCTTCAGCAATGGAAGATTTTAACATTGTCCACTCGGGCTCAATGCCCCCAGCCTGCACAGTGATGCACAAAAAGCTCAGTCGGAAGCGTGAGCATCCCTATGTTCGAACATGGTGTTCGTTATAGACAATTCATGACTAGCACAGAAGTCCAACAACGAACAACCACTCGGGTTTAGATCAGGGAGGCCGTTCTTCCCAATCACGCCTCTCCATGTGTCTCCATCATTACCCACGTGCGTGTTAAAGTCCCCCAGCAGAACTATGGAATCCCCAACTGGAGCCCCATGTAGGACTCCATTCAAGGTCTCCAAGAAGGCCGAACACTCTGACCTCCTGTTTGGTGCATATGCACAAACAACAGTCAGAGTCCCCCCCCCCCCCCACAACTGGCAGGCGCAGGGAGGTGACCTTTTAGTCCACCTGGGTAAACTCCAACATGGCGGCGCTCAGCCGGGGGCTTGTAAGTATCCCCACACCCGCCCAGCGCCTCACACTTTGGGCAACTCCGGAGAAGTAAAGAGTCCAACCCCTCTCCAGGAGTATGGTTCTAGAATCGAGACGTAGAGGTAAGCCCCACCAGGTCTAATTGGTAGCGCTCCACCTCCCGCACAAGTTCCGGCTTCTTCCCCCACAGAGAGGTGACGTTCCACGTCCCCAGAGCCAACCTCTGCTGCCCAGGTCTGGTCCGTCGAGGACCCTGACCTTCACTACCACCCATTTGGCAGCGCATCTGACCCCAGCGGTTCCTCCCACGGGTGGTGGGCTAATGGGATGGAGAGGAAAGTGCCACGTTGATTTTTCAGGCTGTGCCTGGCCGGGCTTTGTGACAAATTCGGCCACCAGGCGCTCGCTGACGAGCCCTCCATCTGGGCCTGGCTCCGAACGTGGGCCCCGGGCTTCCTCCGGGCAGGGTCGCTCTACCTCGATTGCTCATAGGGTTATTGAACCGTTCTTTGTCTGGCCCCTCACCTGAGACCACTGCCATGGGAGACGCTACAAGGAGCACCAAGCTCCAAACAACACAGTTCTCAGGTTCATAGGGACACACAAACCTCTCCACCACGATAAGGTGATGGTTCCCGGAGAGGACAGTGAGGGGTGTGTCTTCTAATAATTGGAATGATAATTGGTTAACATCAAATTATTGAAAACCAGTGTTTAACATTCTGTCAATATTTATATCATTAATGTTATTTTACCATTTGTTTAAATGCTCTTTACGTCAAGAAAAATAATTTCCATACAAATACTTTAATTTAATTATACATTTCATTTGCAATTTGTAAGAAACTTTTATTACAAATTGCCTTTTATGTCAAGCAATAATACTACAAAGTCGTCATGAACAGGGAACATCATGCCTAAAAAATTTGTTTATAAATAAGCTCTGAGGTCAAAATCTATATTTAGACCACTTTGTGTCAATGTTTTAAGGTAGGAAATACAATAGGCCTACCTCTGTATTAGTAAAGCTTTTTTCTTCTAAGTAACGTTACTTGTTCAATTCCTATATATTTAAGTGAGGAAATGGGATGGTTCGATATTAAGAAATGGGCTGCATTTCTTGCATCTGATTGAGCTGCGGTGATCAGTTATTCTTTGTGTCCATTACCTTGTTGTTTGTCCTATGTAAGCTTTGCCACAAGGACAGGTGATGAGATAGATAACCCCCTTTGTCTTGCAGGAGATTATACCCGTGTGAGGGTGTCTAAAGAAGTTGTTTTTATTGGTACTGTTACACTGTGCACATGACCCACACTTATAGTTTCCATTAGGTATTGGTGCTAGGAGTTATTTGATAGATTCAATCTAATGAGTTATTAATAATAATTTAGTAGTTGTGCATTTTGTGCAAGTAGAACATAATTGTTTTTAAATAGGCCCGATATTGCCTGATATCCTATGATTATTCACAGAATTTGCGTGCATTTGTTGCTGTGTGGATATGATCATGCTTACAGTCTTGCCCTATTCACATGAGAAATTTTGAAACACCTTTTACAAACTGGCGCTGCACTGTATTGGGGTTTGCCCTTTATTGGCATGTAAGCGATGTACTTCCATATTTTACTATAAGCAGCATGCTTTTGCCATTCTCTCTAACTAGTTTGCTTTCACTCTCACACTTCTACACAGACACGTTCTTACAGGGCAATAGTCACGCCCACTTCCCTAATGCCACAACGTTTATTTTCCAATGGATATTATGTTGCCAGACGTTTTGCTCCTTTCGTTCCAATGAAAATTAGGTTAATTATTTAGCGCAATGCTTTGAGTATCGAAATGCGTAATATGCCAGTATATTTTTGAATTTCTGGTACTACGATACATTTTCAGTACCGGTTTATCACACGTCCCTAGTGCCTTTACGAGACAGAAAGCAAAGGCAATGTTGACCTGGACTTGTGGGTTGAGTATTTTAGAGAACGTGTGTGACCATGGATTTGAGGCAGGGAGAGTGTCAAGTTATCTTAAAACAATGGTTTCCTCCTACTTAACTGCACTATGCAAGTTTGTTAAAAACTTCAAAAACGTTTTTAGTACCATTCGAAGCTAGTAAATTTACTTGATCATCAGACAGATTTCACATTCTCTTATCCGATTTATTATTGATCAAACTAGGTGTTTACTTTTGATATCTTTACTTTCAACCCTTCCCTTCTCTGAATGACTAAAATGGAATGTAAAAGAATTTGAAAATGTGAATGGAATGTTTCTGAGAGTATCAATTTATCATTGCTTCCAATTTAGGAAATCTGCCCTATATGACAAATACTGCATTCATAAGGCAGTGAAGAGGCACACAATTGTTGCTGCTTCATTATGTTGGATGGCCTATTGTAGAATTTGAATGCAAAACATTACATAATGCAGCTTAGTTTGTTAACATTTTGTTTGCAGTTTGTCACACCATGACCTTCAAACTGGAATACGTACTGTGACTTAGGCGTACCGTTACATCCCTACAGTTACACTGCGGTAACTGGTAAGGGAACAGTGTTGCTTCTAGCAGTCCCTCTGGATAACACTGATATTACAATTGGATAGAGGAGTGAACGGAGCATAGATTCACCAAGATGCAATCGAGAAATAGAGAAAATGTATTGGCTTTTCATCCATTTTATTCTATATTTTTCACTCTAGTCTTTTCTGCTTCCCTCTGTCCCCCCAGACCAAGGCCGCTCTGGCGGAGGAGAAGAAGTTCCAGCAGCACATTCTGGGCCAGCAGAAGAAGGAGCTGACCAGTCTCCTTGAGTCCCAAAAACGCCAGTACCGCCAGCGCAAAGACCAGCTCAAAGAGGTACAATGTGGCCTTCTAAACACAGGCTGGCCCCACCTGCATTTGCAGCTTCAATTATTATTATTATTATTATTTTCCCTTCTAAAAAAGGTCATTTTTTGTAAATTTTGGTGAGGTTAAAAAAATAGAAAAGGCCTAAATATGCATGGTAGTAGAGGCCCAATGGCCATACTATCTCATGCAATGCCATGCCAATACGCCTCAAGAGGGTGCTGTAGCAAGCTTTTGATCTCTATATTTGTGCCAGTATAGCGTGTCATCAATGGCAGAGTTAGCACTGGGACATATTTTTACCCATTTATGGCTTCTACTCTAAACATCACTATGAAATTTGAAATATAAAACCAGTCAACCAGTCAAGCCCTCTAACCCTTCTCCACTCCTCGTGTTGTTTCCTCCTAGGAACTTAACGAGAACCAGTCGACTCCAAAGCGAGAGAAGCAGGAGTGGCTGGTGCGTCAGAAGGAGTGTCTCCAGCAGCTGCAGGCAGAGGAGGAGGCGGGGCTGCTGAGGAGGCAGCGACAGTACTACGAGCTGCAGTGTCGCCAGTACAAGAGGAAGATGCTGCTGGCGCGCCACAACCTAGAGCAGGACCTGCTCAGAGAGGTACGACCCCCAAAACCCAGTCCTCAACACCCTCAGAAGAGCAAATTGCTTAGCACTGGCGAAGACAACTTTGCCATTAAAATATTGACGAGAAAAATATGACATCGGAACGATGAGAGCACGCGTTGTTCCATTTCTATGGAAATGTATTAGTTGAAGTTTTTTCAACCTTTCTCTCTTCATATTTCTATCCCTTCCAGGACCTGAACAAGAAGCAGACACAAAAGGACCTGGAGTGCGCCATGCTGCTGCGCCACCACGAGTCCACCCAGGAGCTGGAGTTCCGACAGCTGGGCGCGGTTCAACGCACGCGGGCTGATTTGATCCGCACTCAGCACCAGACGGAGCTTACCAACCAGATGGAGTACAACAAGCGGCGCGAGCAGGAGCTCCGGCAGAAGCACACAGTGGAGGTCCGCCAGCAACCCAAGAGCCTCAAGGTGAGGGGGCAGGGAGGGAGTTGCAGAGACGGGGGACACCTCAGATTTGTCCTCTGGTTCAAAACCTAGAGGTCAGCATTGACACATTCTACTGGCTCAGTTGGGACAATTTGGCCAAAATATATTTTTTCCCCTTGTTTTCTCCCCTCCCAATTTCCTCATGTCCAGTTCCCCTTTAAGCCTCATCTAGTCTGCAAATTCTCGCCGGTGTGGGATGGTCAAAGATGTTTTCTCCAACCACATGTCGCCAAGCCATCCAATTCTTATCAAACTGCAATTATCAAAAAAAATATAAAATTTGTGAAGCCCCTAGCAGAGCCAGGTAGCGTAAGTTAATACCAAACTCCAAGCAGTCAATCACCATGGTCTTTTGTTTGAACACAGACCACATTTGAGGAAGATTCTCTGTCTGTATAATAGGCACAGACGGCATTTAATTTCTGAAAGAGAAATGAACTTAATGTCCTACACTACTAGAGGCAGAGAATGTAGCTCTCAAAGTCAGTCTGTTTTTTAGCGATTTAAAACATAGTCATTCCCGACATGCATCCCCATGATTTTATATTTTTATGCCTTTAGTAGCATTTGTAGACTTCAGGAAAATATCAACTTGTATCAACTACCTGTTTACAAATGCCTACTATAGGCCAAATATTTAAAACCCACGAGGACATTACTATGTTTGATTTATTTATTTTTTGCTCCTGAAAAGTTACGATCGATGTGCACCTAGTGTTTCACATAGTTTCAGAAATGACGGTCTTTTACAGACAAAGAAAGAAAACAGCACTTTCAATGTTCCATTCCCCCATTTTATGCAAGCATATGTTTTGGGAATATAAAAGTATAAAAGCTAGTATTTACTCACAAATCATTGACATCACCAAACTCTTCATTCTTTGAGATGATTTTATAGCTTTGAGTTATGGAATAAATGCAGAATGTTCCCTTCGTTTGTGCCCTTTGTGCTTCCCTCCAGTCCAAAGAGTTACAGATTAAGAGGCAGTTCCAGGACACCTGCAAGATCCAGACACGCCAGTACAAAGCCCTGCGCAACCACCTGCTGGAGAGCACCCCCAAGGCCGACCACAAGGCAGTGCTGAAGCGACTGAAGGAGGAGCAGACGCGGAAGCTGGCGATCCTGGCCGAGCAGTACGACCACTCCATTAATGACATGCTGTCCACACAGGCTGTGAGTAAGGCAAGGACCCTACCGTGCACCTTTACACCTAAAAAGCACACTTCACACAACCCCACACACTTTTCGATTTTTCTGAGGATGGAGAATTTGGCAACTATGAAAAAACTAAAAACTAACTATAATATGGAAAATAACATTAAAATTAACCCTAATACCAACTGAACCCAATTTGAATTTCTAACCCATTTAAACCATAATCACTTATTTATTATTTTGTAAATCGGGAGTGTCCTCCCTTGGACTACTTTTACATTTAATAAGGTATTAAAATGTGTGTCATATCAACAAAATTCAGTTAACATCAACTACACACCTGCCTCCTATACAACACATATTAACCATGGCCATGCTAAACTGTTATGACTGAAAGAATTTGGACTACAAATCCCACTTTGTTTTTAAGCATACATCCCCCTTGAACTGCCCAGCGGGCCAGGGTGTGCTCTACTGACGCAAAGCTCCTCCCTCCCCGTTCAGCTCCGATTGGATGAGACCCAGGAGGCGGAGTACCAGGTGCTGCGCATGCAGCTGCAGCAGGAATTGGAGCTGCTGAATGCCTACCAGAGCAAGATCAAGATCCACACAGACTCGCAGCATGAGCGGGAAGCCAAAGACCTGGAGCAGAGGGTGTCCATCCGCCGGGCCTTGCTGGAACAGAGGGTTCGTTGGGAAGAGGGAGGGAAGGCAGAACATGGGAGAGACATTGGTGGAGATGAAGGGGTACAGAGTTGTCCAAGAAAGAGTTAGCAAATGTTGGGGCGAGAGTGTTGAACAAATCGTTCCCACCCTGTTTCTGGCGAGTTACTCTCCTGTAGTTTTTAACTGATCAATCACAAGTGCACCTGTGTGCAGAGGTGGTAAAAGTACAGAGTAAAAGTAATTTTCTGAAGTATCTGAGTTCACAAGTTTTGGGTCTAAAGTCTTTACCTGATAATTTTAGTCTTCTGTAAAGGGAGTTCATGTCTTACCAAAGCCATGATTGATATTTACTTTACTCTTTCTATTTCTTTCATAGGTAACTTTTAAGATATTAAGTCCCTTTACCTGATCATTTTGGTCTTAAAGAGCAACATGCAGGTTGAATTCATAACCAAATTAGGGCTGCAAAGACGAATCCATGAAATAGATAAAAATCGATTATTAAAATTTTTGGCAACAAATCTCATTATCGATTTATTGGGTCTATGTGGCTGCTTGCTGTGTGGTGCAGCTACGTAACTTTAAGAAAGAAAAAAGATTTAAACTGTCTGACCGAAATCTTCGATATTATGGCAGAACTTCACTTTTAATTTAACAAAATGTTTTACGTGTTAGCTCTGCGAAACATAAATGGAATGGCACCGGAGCAAGACCGTAATGAGGTAGCACTTGAAAGGAAAACGGAGCGATAAGCGAAGGGCAGTCAACAGCAGCGTAAGTTAGTACATTAATAGCATGGGTTGCGTTTTTAAATGAGGAATAGTTCCTCCCACAGCAGGTAGTACTTATTTATCAAATAGCCGGTGTTTGGTCGCGATCCAGGTTATTAAACTAAATCCACTTCGACATTCATTGCACGACAAGTGTATTTAACTAGCTTGCTAATTAATGTTTGTGGTAGAACAGACGCGGTAGAGTAACGTTAATCTAGCAAGCTCATTTAACACTACCCGTACGTACTTAAGTGAACAAACAGAAAGAGTTATAGTGCAAAACTAATTTAAAACACAAACCAGATCTTACTATAACAGTATTACAACATATGCTAACCTTGTACCTCTTCGGAGGATGTCAATTTGTTAAACTATGTGATTTACATGTATCGTTTTTCCAACTGTTGCACACATTGGAAACTCCAAAGTCCGTTTCAAAATAAAAGTCATACTAAATTCAAAACAGCAAATAGGTCAAAATAAGCTTAAACAGATAAAATACATAAAGCAACAAAATTACTATTCAACAGGCCTATCTCGTTTTTAGGACTAAGGTTATTTAAGACTATGTTCTATAAAAGCTGTTTCTATAATTGTTTTGTAGACACAATTATTTTAATATCTCAGGTCCGTCTAAGTAAGGTAAAAAATACCATATTTTGAACGTTACTAAAGAAATTAGCATATCTTTTGCACATGTTTTATAGCACACATTTAGGTGTGTTATGTGTTAAAATTGTCAATTTGGAATAACATTATTTTTTTTAAGTAAAGTTATGGAAATATTTGTTAGTCTGTTTATCCGATTCATCGATTAATCGAAAAAATAATCCACAGATTAATCGATTATCCAAATAATTGTTAGTTGCAGCCCTAAACCAAATTAATAGTTAATGTTTTCAAAAGAGGTCTTTTAAAAACACATAAGAATTTCTGTTACACAAAACACACTGGGCTCTGCCCAGCTAGCAACGTGTCATATGACGTAGGCAGAGGCAAATACGAGCTGCGCTTTGCTCTCTCATTGCTTTTGTTGATGTAGTTAGAGCAGTGGTGAGAGAGAGGGCGAGATATAGAGATTTTACAGTAGCCATATCTCTAAATATAATTTTTGGCAGTTATCTATTTCTCCAATCTAGTTGTTTTTCATTCATGTACACTATTCTATATTGAGGTGTCCAACCTGCAAGTTGCTCTTTAAGTAGGGACTTCCCAAAACTTGTGAACTCAGTACATCAGAAAATTACCTTTACTCAGTACTTTAACCACCTCTGCCTGTGTGTATAAGTGCATCTGTGTTAAGTCAGCAGCTCAGTGGCCTGTATTCCACTGCTGGTTTGCTTCTAAAGCTAAGCGGGTTCGGGCCTGGTTATTCACTGGATGGGACTCCAAATGCTACTGGAATTGGTGTTTAAGGACCAATAGGGGGCACTCCTCCCTGTGGTCTAAAGATCATTCCCAATGCCCCAGGGCTGTGATAGGGACATTTTCCCTGCATAGGGTGCCATCTTTCAGATGGGATGTTAAATGGGTGTCCTGACTGTCTGTGGTCACTGTGCCCTCCCCGATGTTGTCGCTGCAAATTAGAATCTGTTCTCAGGCAACTTGCTTGGTAAAATAAAGGTAAAAGTAAAATTATGGATGCTAAGACTGATAAAAATCGATGGCTACTGATAAAAATGGTAGATAGTATATTTAGTTGGCAATTGTTAGTTCGGTCAACTTGAGACCAGTGTTGGGCATAGTTACTTTTAGGATGACTTTTTAGTTACTTGAGTTCACAAGTTTTGGGAAGTCCCTAATTGAGACAAAATGATCAGGTAAATGGAGTTCATATCTTACTGGTGAGCATGATTGATATGTTCTTTTCTCTTTCTATTTGTTTTATAGCTCACTGTTAAGATATTAACTCCATTTACCTGATAATTTTGTCTCAATTAGGGACTTCCGAAAACTTGTGAACTCATCAAGTAACTAAAAAGTCATCCTAAAAGTAACTATGCCCAACACTGCTTGAGACAAAGCTAAAAAAATATATAAAAAAAGAAAAGATTGTGAAAATGGCATTGATCAGCGCCAAGTGTTCGCAGTGATCAGCAATGTTTTTACCTCCATATTAGATTAACCACATTCCAACTCTCTCCAAGCACTTATTTTTCATTATTTATTAAACCACCTTTCAAACTTAGTGTAAATAAGCTTTGTAAAACACATTTTTTGCATATGCTTTTTATTTTTATTTTATTACTACTATCACGTAGTAATAAAACAAAATTATAAATAATAATATATAATAGTTTGAGAAATACTCTACTTTATTAATATGTCAATGGAACCAACCAAAATAATTTATTAATTAAATAAAAAATCTATATCAATGTTTCACAATCAACAAAAGGGACACCCCAGCACTCAAACACCTCAAAATCTGAATGAACAGGAATTGTCTGAGGTTTAGCAGAAACAGTCAATGTGCATAACTATTCACCCCCCTAAAGTCAATATTTTGTAGAGCCACCTTTTGCGGCTATCACAGCTTCGAGTCGCTTTGGATAAGTCTTTATGAGCTTGCCACATCTTACCACTGGGACTTCTGCCCATTCATCCTTGCTAAACTGCTCCAGCTCCTTCAAGTTGGATGGTGCTTGTGAACAAAAATGTTCAAGTCTGACCACAGATTTTGGATTGAGGTCTGGGCTTTGACTGGGCCATTCCAACACATTCACATGTTTCCCCTTAAACCACTCAAGTGTTGCTTTAGCAGTGTGTTTGGGGTCATTGTCCTGATGGAAGGGGAACCTCTGTCCTAGCCTCAAACAGAGTGGTACAGGTTTTGTTCGAGAATATCCCTGTATTTAGCAACATTCATCTTTCCCTCAACTCTGACCATTTTCCCAGTCCCGGCTGCTGAGAAACATCATCACAGCATGATGCTGCCACCACCATGTTTCACTGTGGGGATGGTGTTCTTTGGGTGATTTGATTTGTTGGGTTTGCGCCAGACATAGCTTTTTCTTTGATTGTTGTAAAGTTCTATTTTAGTTTCATCAGACCAGAGCACCTTCCTCCATACATTTTTGGAGTCTCCCACATGCCTTTTTCACAAACCCCAAAACTTTTGTTTTTTGCTGAGAGTAATGGCATTCTTCTGGCCACTCTGCCGTAAAGTCCAACTCTATGGAGCTTACGGCTTATTGTTGTCCTATGTACAGATACTCCAGTCTCTGCTGTGTAACTCTGCAGCTTCTCCGGGGTTACCCTAGGTCTCTGTGCTGCCTTTCTGATTAATGTCCTCCTTGCCCAGTCCGTGAATTTCGGTGGGCGGCCGTCTCTTGGCATTTTTTTTTTTAAAGATTTCAACAGAAAAAAGAACAGTAAGGATACTGTTTCCTGCAATATATAAATACATTTTTACAATTTTCACCCCCCAACATAATCTCTGACCCTCCCACCTCCCGCTACCCATCCTGACCCTCCCACCACCCCCAAACCCTTAACCCACACAAAACACCTAGACAAATCAACAAACAATATCATAAATACAAAAACGTACAGAAACAAAAATGAATTACACTTTGTGGACTAGGAGCATCATATGATCTAACTTGGATCTCTTGGCATGTTGGCTGTTGTACCATGTTCTTCCCATTTGGTTATGACAGATTTGATGGTGCTCCTGGGGATCATCAAAGATGTGGATATTTTTTATAACCTAACCCTGACTTGTACAATATAATATCAACAAATTGTCCCTTATTGTTTGGAGAGTTCCTTGGTCTTCATGGCAGTGTTTGGTTAGTGGTGCCTCTTATTAGTGTTGTAGCCTCTGGGGCTTTTCAAAAAGGTGTGTATATGCAATGACAGATCACGTGACACCTAGATTGCACACAGATGGACATCATTTCACTAATTGTGTGACTTCTGAAGGTAATTGGTTGCACCAGAGCTTTGCATGGGCTTCATAACAATACATACGCACATGCCAAATTACTTTTTTTTTCTCCAAAAAATAGTTTTATGTATGTATTTTTCTCATTTCACTTCACCAATTTAGACTATTGTGTTCTGATCCATCACATATCAGTCTGATTAGAGCAACATTGAACTGAAGGCTGTAATGTCACAAAGTAGGTCAAAAGCCAAGGTAGGGTGAATACTTTTGGGCACTGTATATGAAGTTTTATCAATCAGTCTAGGGTATCCTTTTTAAATACTATATTTAAAATGTTTTATTCACTCTGGAATTGTCCTTTAAAGGTTATTATAAGTAACATCTACCAAAAAAAGCAATTTCTGACCCTAAGACACAGGCGCAGGTGCTTGAAGTTTGCCAAATGTAATTTAAATTATGACTGGAAGAAAAATAAAATATTAAAATATTGTTTGTGCATTTCCAGTCAAGGGTGCCAGTAATTTTGGGGCACACTGTATTAATCATTTATCAACATAGTTGTTAGTTACAGCCCTAGTGGGTACACATGCAAGTGTATGTGCATTCAACCCTTAGATATGTCAGATTTTTGATAGATATGACAGCACTAATGATAGGCAACTTCAGAGATAATTGGGACACCATTTGTAATCTTGTGTTCTTCTCATCCTCCCTCTCAGATTGAGGAAGAAATGCTCTCTCTGCAGAACGAGCGCTCGGAGCGTATCCGTACGCTTCTGGAGCGCCAGGCCCGTGAGATTGAGGCCTTTGACTCTGAGAGCATGCGTCTGGGCTTCAGCAACATGGCTTTGACGGGCATCCCTGCCGAGGCCTTCAACCAGGGCTATCCCAACCCCAGCCCTTCCCCCGGCCCTGGGGGCTGGCCCTCCCGCCCTGTCCCCCGTTCTGGAAGCCACTGGAGCCACGGTGTACAAAACTCAGTGGCGACCCCGTCGTGGCGTAGCCAAAACAGCTGCAGCGGTTTCAGCCGCGCAGAGTCTGTCACGTCGTCACACGGCCTGGGGAGAGACAGCGAGATTAACATGAGCGGCCGGGGTCATCCGTCTTCCTCGTCTTCACACCACCACCATCATCATCATCACCAGCAGCAGCAGCCACCACAGCAACACTACCTCCCCCAGCAGTACCACAGCCACCACCAGAGCACGCCACACCTGTACAGAGAGAGTCGTGAGCGGGAAGACCGCGAAAGGGACAGGGAGAGAGAGAGAGAGTGGGGCGGTGGAGGAGGACACCACCACCAACACCACCATCATGTCGGCAGCGGAGGTCATCACCAGCACCTTTCCACCCACGCCTCAGCCCAGTCCCTGGCTCTTCTGCCGCCACCACCTCCCCCGCCACCCATTTCGCTGTACTCATCCTCACCGCCTTCCTCCTCGTCCTCCTCGTCTTCTCAGGGTGGGGGCTATGGTGGCCTGGTGGCCCGGGGCCCCAGCCTGATGGCTCTGAGGAACAGCCCCCAGCCGCTAAGGAGAACGGCATCTGGGGGGCCAGCCGGGCCAGGAGGAGAGGGTGGTCTGAGCCGGAGCACCTCGGTTACCTCACATATTTCCAATGGTTCACACCTCTCCTATTCATAAAGGTTGAATGTGCAACGTTGGGCTGTGCCTCCTTCGTAGCTTTGTGGGTTGGGTGAAAGAGAGAACCAACTCCGCTCCCCCCATTGGAGGCTTCTAAAAAGGCAACGTGAGACTTGAATAGGGAGCTGGGTGTTATTTGAGATATAGCTAACTAGTGGACAGGTTTACCACCTAAAAAGCTGGAGCCCGAGCTGGTCCCCACTCTAACGACTGTAAGGGGTTATTTTTATTTGGGATGAGGTCATCTCTCTCGCATTTTTAGGGGTTTTAGATTAGGGAGGGTTTGGGTTTTTAAACTTTCAAGATCAGAGTTCAGATGCAGCCAGCCGCCATCAGTGGTCCATAGCGAAGACGAGCTGCTTAGAGCAGACAGATGCCATGTAGTATTACGTCTTCACAAACAGGAGGTATACATTTGGAAGGAAAAGGGTGTTTTAAAGGTTAGTTTTAATCATTAGTTTTAGGTTTCTCTGCTGAAATCACACTAACAGAAATGCATGGATGTGGAGACTCAGCTCAAAAGGGGGTGCTTAAAAATATAATGTAAATTATGTATATAATGCAGAAATTCAAGACATGAGGTATCGTAGTTAATGACTAGTCATGTTCAATGTCCATATGAACCCTTTTTTGAGGTAGGATTTTCCAGTATGCATAAACTGTAACACTGCCATACGGTGGCTCGGCTCACCCAAGACAACTCTGCCACTGCCCTTTAAACTTTTAAGGGGATGCTGCCATGGAGTTATTTTGAGCGAGCCAACAAAAAAAATCTGTAGATGTTCTGGAAAGTAGATGTTCTGGAAAGTAGATGTTCTGGAAAGTAGATGTTCTGGAAAGTAGATGTTCTGGAAAGTAGATGTTCTGGAAAGTAGATGTGTCGTGTACATTGCTGAATGCTTTCTCCTTTGACTCATTCCTGGGCACAGCAGCCTTGTAGGTATGTGTGTCTGCGTGTGTGTAGATATGATGTACATGTGCATAAAACAATTATTTCAGTTGCAATGCATGAAAGTAATGTACAAAAAGCATTTGTAAACATACATGCACACTCCACATTTATAGAAATGCATATAAGAATATAATACCTGTCAGAATTTTGACAGTAAAATTCAAGATTGTTCACTGTCAAACTTTTGTCCTACATTGTACATGTACGTAAAGTGTACATAAAAGCACTAACTCTGAAACGCTGGTAGAGTAATAAAGATAATAATTTGGATATGGAAATAATTACAGAAATTGGATATAGTTTTGAGGGAAAATATTGTAATTATTTTTATTCCTGCTACTACTAGAGCAGTTGTAATATTTATGTTATGCACACTAATTGTTTTTATTTGTAAAGTTTTTTATTATTATTGCCAATTTCTGACCACTAGGTGGAAAACAAGAGCAACATGTTACTGTGATGGAGCGCTATTAAGACAAGAAAATATATTTTTTCTTTTTATTAGGAGACAAAAAAGACTTTTCCCCTAGCATTCCCTCTATGGTCTCAGGGTCCGAGTCTGCTAGGCAGTGCATTGCCACAAACGTATGTAATGTTAGAGCCAGTGTTAAATGTGGACGGGACCGTTCATGTTTCTACCCGTATGTATAAATATGTGGAATTATATGCAGTGTCTCCTAAAGTCAGCCTCTGTAATCCAGCACGTTTTTGTGCCATGCAGTACCTGGCTGTTCTTGGGGTTTGTTTCAACACAGACCAGCCAAGCTTGTTGATTGTATATTATTACTACGCTACTATCCGCTACACTACTAGTGCTACACCCCACCAAGTATACTCTTAACCAGATTGATTTGTAATTCAATGGAAGACTAAACACAGCCAAGCATGAACAATAGGTTTATTCTAAATACTGTGTGTATATTGTCTTTCTACTTTATATTTCCTGGCAGAGAACATAAATAGACATTATAAAGTATTCTTACCAGGCCTTGGATCTCTTTAGAGAGTCTACCATTGGCCAGTAAACACAAACTGCCAGCTATAAACTGCACCAATATTACAACAAAATGGTGGGGTGGTAAACTTTGGTTACAAGGGTGCATTATTAATATCCCAGAGTTACCTCAATACACTTCCGGGGTGGTTTACTTCAGTTTACACTACGGAACATGCTGGATTCATTTTCAGAGGATGTTTTTTATTTTTAGACTAGGACACAGAGACAAAAAAGATAGGCCAGAGAATGTGGGATGTCACTGCTTACATGTACGGTAGTCCTGAAGATTTTTCATTCTGCAAAGCAAAATGTTAGTTGCTTTAAAGATGCAAACAGAATTTAAAGTCTGCAACCGCAATTTAATTCATGTGAAAAGCAAAGTGGAGAAATTAGTGACAGAGAACAAATAAAGAATAAAGTCCCTTGGTTAGAATAATCAGACAACTTCTCCCTGTTAATATCTGTTTGCATTTGAATAAACTGTTCACATTTTCTTTGGCAAAATAATCTTTAGAAGCACACGTGGAGGGGTGGATCTCAATAGTCAAAAGTATATACAAAACGCAACAAAGGAATAGATTTCCTTGGATAGAGTTAGACATTCACTTGAAGCTTTCCTGTCTTGCATATCAGTGCAAGCAAAAGGCACTGATGAGTTTGGGATTACTGAGACTATTGAAATACACATTGTGGGTGGATGCAGGACAACAGGGATTAAGGGTGTGTGTGTGTGTGTGTGTGTGTGTGTGTGTGTGTGTGTGTGTGTGTGTGTGTGTGTGTGTGTGTGTGTGTGTGTGTGTGTGTGT
>JACXGM010007245.1:14114-31139 GCA_016801145.1 Umbra pygmaea | reverse complement strand
GGGGGGGGGGGGGGAGGATGGGAGAGGAGGAGAAATAGACCATAGAACCAGAGAGGAACCATAGAAACCAGAGAGGAACCAGAGAGGAACCAGAAAAACCATAAAGGAACCATAGAAACCATAGAGGAACCATAGAAACCAGAGAGGAACCATAGAAACCAGAGAGGAAACAAAGAGGAACCAGAGAGAAACCAGAAGAACCAGAGACACCAGAGAGGAACCAGATAGGAACCATAGAAACCAGACCAAACCAGAGAACCAGAGAGGAACCAGAGAAGCCAGTGAGGAACCAGTGAGGAACCAGAGAGAAACTAGAAAAAACAGAGAGAAACCAAAGAGGAATCTGAAAAAACAGAAAGGAACCAGAGAAACCATAGAGAAATCAGTGAGGAACCAAATAAGAATCAGAGAAGAACCAGAGAAACCAGAGGAAACAGCGAGGAACCAGAAAAACCAGAGTGGAACCAGAGAGGAACCGGAGAAAAACCAGAGAAAAATCAGAGAAAAACCAGAGAGGAACCAGAGAGGAACCAGTGAGGAACCAGTGAGGAACCCGAAATACCAGAGAGGAACCAAAGAAATCAGGGAGGTACCAGCAAGGTACCAGAGAGGAACCAGCGAGGAACCAGTGAGGAACCAGCAAGGAACCAGAAAAACCAGAGAGGAACAAAAGAGGAAGCAAAGAAACCAGAGGAACCAGAGAAGAATCAGAGAGGAATCTGAGAAACCAGAGAAGAATCAGAGAGGAATCTGAGAAACCAGAGAAGAACCAGCAAATAGGAACGATAGCTGGGAAGGGAACTGTGAGGTATCAGGATTCAGAACTTACCAGATGTTGTAATGCTGCTTTGAGGCTGGTGCTGTCCCTGCAACACAATAAATGGAAAAGGAAGCTTTGTTTAGTTCATAATCAGGAAATGTCTTAATGTTTGAAATAAACACAACTTTACCAACCCTCTCTTAATTTAGAATTACTCTTTAATAAAGGGTAGTGTGGTTTTATGTTGGGGAGGTTGAAGTCTGTGTGCTGCACTGCACATAACCTCCATCATTCCCAGAGTGGGAAATGGTGTGCTTATTACAGAACAATGGTTAATAGAAAAATGGCAGTATTATCATGATTAGTGAAGCATCATCCACAAAATGGAAAGAGAACCAGGAGGAGAGAGAATAAAGAAAATAGCATCTGTTTAAAAAAGCAAATCGCCAGTAAATAATAGATGCATTTCTGGCACATTTCAAAATTATAGCAGAGAAAATCAAACGAGCAAGAGAAAGCCAACAGACCACCCCTCCTCTCTGCAGACTGCCCCACTCTGACAACACAGACCCTGGTCATGACAGGCCTGTCTGAGAAAGAGAGGGAGAGCCTTATCGACAAACTTCAGCTCCTAATGTAGCCAGGAGCATCACTGTGTAAATCTACACCATCTCTAAAATTACCACTAGCCTTCTTGGCAAAGAAACTCAATCAAATCAGTCATCTCTCTCTCTCTGCCACCTTGCTGTTGCCCCCAATCTCTGTCCCTCAACCCCTTCTCCTACTGTCCCCATGGTATTCCCATACTCCCAGAATACATCACCCGAACAAAACAGATCCTAACCAAAGTCCATTTCGGAGAAGCAAACCCATTGACAGTGCCTTCCTGACTGTGTGAAGACCACTAACAGATTAAGGAACCACAACTCTACCAGAACAATTCTGAAAGGCACACATCTGAATCGCTTGTTCACAAATTTTGACCAACAAATGAGGCAAAATGATGAAAAAAAAGATGAAACCCGGTCGACATCCATCTAATTTTATCATCGATGAAACATTCCATTTTCTACATAGTTTTCTGATCCCGGAACTACAATCTGTTATGAACATGGAGCACTAAGTTTTGTAGACCTTTTTTAGATGGTTCTAAAAATTGCAGTGTTTAAAACAGTGAAAGGGCAAACCTGTACTGAGTTCCTGTCCATATGCACTTCACAGAGTAAGTGTTCCCATGCGGAAAAAACAAATACATACTAGAAAGTGGCAATAAGATCTCTAGCTCATGCCTGGCACTGCCCACATCTATGCTTGTTCTGCCCACTCGATGGTTCAGCTGCTCCCATTGGAAATGACACCAATGAGATAGCTTAGCTTAGTTACCAGTATTTTGGCAAGTCTCAATGCCCGCAAGATACACAAAGCTAATCGTAAAATTCGTAGGTTCTCCACAATGAAGAATAAGACAAATTGAGTGGAGTTGTTTATCTCTGTATCAATCACTGTGTGAGCCTGTATGTGGCCACTTAACAAAAAAAAGAAATACTTCATCTAGTTTTAATTACATTACATTGACCGTAACACACTGCAGCCACATTTATTATACATGAGCTGGTGGAGGGGAATGGAAGAGGCAGATATTTGTTACTGCAGCGAAAGTGTGCTGTAATCCCCTAATGAAGCGCAATTAGCAGGAACCAATTAAAAACAAGCTGCAGAAAGAACAATTAGCAGGAACCAATTAAACACAAGCTGCAGAAAGAACAATTAGCAGGAACCAATTAAACACAAGCTGCAGAAAGAACAATTAGCAGGAACCAATTAAACACAAGCTGCAGAAAGAACCGGGACTGCAGTCAGATTAGGGACTGATGCACTTCCTTTTCGGTTCCTCACTCAACTTCTCTTTCATTATTCACTCTCTCCACACCTCCATCTCCCTGTCTATACCTCCATTATTCTAGTCTAAAGGACTACTGTCTCTATTGCCCCTTATTCCTTCTCCCTCCTACCACCATCCTCTCATTTTCAGTGGTCACTGTACCCCATCCATCCCAGTGTTCAGAATGGGGCTGCTAATTCCATTAGAGGCCTACAGGCCACAGAGGGACAGACGTTAATAAATACACAACAAGAAGCAAACACAGACTCGCACAGTCCCACTTTCCTTCTCTAAACATCATGTTCTCTCTCTCATCACGTCTGTAGGGACTCCCGGGCTATTCCCTGCCCTGCCCTCTGCTGTCCGTCTGTCCGTCCAACCCCCACTCACTCACTCCCCCGCCCTCCAACAGGGCTGCATTGATTTGTGAATTAGGCCTGCAATATTAAATAATTAATATACTTGCCATGATTGATGTTCTGCATTAGCCCAATATTAGGTTATCAATCAAAATCCACTTGGTTTAATGTAATAATATTGAAAAAGTGTCAGGGGCAGTTCATCTAATTTGTAGTTGAGGCAGCGCAGACAGTAATGCCAGTGTTACGCAAAGCAGCAGAGACAGTAATGCCAGTGTTACACAAGGCAGCAGAGACAGTAATGCCAGTGTTACACAAGGCAGCAGAGACAGTAATGCCAGTGTTACACAAGGCAGCAGAGACAGTAATGCCAGTGTTACACAAGGCAGCAGAGACAGTAATGCCAGTGTTACACAAGGCAGCAGAGACAGTAATGCCAGTGTTACACAAGGCAGCAGAGAGTGAAGCGGTTTGTTCTAGAACTTTAGGAGTAGATCAGAGCACAGAAAGTGGCTGGTTCTACATTTATTAATGGAAATCAAAGGACAGGAAGTGGCTGGTTCTACATATATAATAGGAGATTAGGAGATCAGAGGACAGGAAGTGGCTGGTTCTACATATATTAACAGAAATTAGAGGACAGGAAGTGGCTGGTTCTACATCTATAAGATGAGTTCAGAGGACAGGAAGTAACTGGTTCTACATCTGTAAGAGGAAATCAGAGGACAGGAAGTGGTTGTTTCTACATCTATTAATGGAAATCAGAGGACAGGAAGTGGCTGGTTCTACATCTATTAACAGAAATCAGAGGACAGGAAGTGGTTGTTTCTACATCTATAATAGGAAATCAGAAGACAGGAAGTGGCTAGTTCTACATCTATAAGAGGAGATTAGAGAAGATTAAGTGGCTGGTTTTATATCTATAAGAGGAGATCAGTTGATAGGAAGTGTCTGGTTCTAGATCTATAAGGAGATGACCGGATGTGGCTGGTTCTACATCTCTAAGAGGAAATCAGAGGACAGGAAGTGGCTGGTTCTATCCCAATAGAAAAGATGGAGGGGGAGAGAGAGTGGCAAAAGCAGGGAGAGAAAGTAGAGATAGAAATGAAAAGAGAGAGAGGCAAAAATAAGTGAGAGAGGGAAGTAAACAACCTAGGAAACATCTACCGGTAGATGGTTACATTGTCTGTCAGCTCAGGCTGGAAGGTTCCACAGAGATCCACTTCATTTTAATACCAATTATCAGGCAGCCACTGTCTAGGAATGATTCATAACCACCTTGTCACATCAGTTTACTTTCCCCAAATCTACAAGATTTTCAGAAATCTCTGTTGTAAGGTCGCTGATATCAAAAGGGAAAAATCTGACACCTTACTCGTGAACTAGCAGTGTCACACATAGGTCCTACAAATAAGAAAAAGACAAGAAATACTTCTCTTCTTCCGTATTTCATCCAGCTGATTAAGAGCAGACGGGAAACAGCAGAGCTGTTGATTAAAAAGACAGAAAAGGAAGAGCAGGTAGAGCCAACAAGTAATGAAAAGCCAGGATGAGATGCAGTTCACCCAGTCAGGCATTACGGCCACACTGTGCTGGGAAACAGTCAATGGACAGAACCAGGGGAAGAAGAGGGGGGAAAAAAGCTTTTCTCTGTGTTTGTTCCCGTAAAAGGATCATTATTTATCCCTACTTAATTAAGTAAAAGAGGACAAACAAGTCAACGTGTTAGAAAGAGCTCCACTTAATGCTGAGGCCTGTTTGCTGCAGGTCAATAGAGGCAAATTGGAGATGTCTGGAGTACCCATCAGCTGGAACAGGACAGAGCACTTCAGGATGGAGGACTAGGGAACGGGGAGACTGTCTGGGGCTGAGAGGCTCCAGCTCTGCTGGTATAGTCTCCTGTCTGGCCCAGTCAGCGTTATTAGCCCACATCTACATCTCTCTCTCTCCTTGCTCTCTTACTCCCTCTCTTTTTTGACCTCTCTTTCTCTCTCACACACCAACATGTGGTTTGGTATTCCCTTTATCACACGACTGGTAGTTTACAGCATGTTTACTTTCATACTGTTATCATTTAAAGGGCTCTATTGGTACAAAAAATTACGGTTTTGTAAAAATAACAATGAAAGGGGAAAGTAAATACATGTATATGGGTTAAGTAAATAAAGACATGAATATGAGTTAAATAAACAAAGTCATGAATATGGGTTAAGTAAACAACGTAATGAATATGGGTTAAGCAGAGGTCACGTTAACACAGGATTCAGCATTTTTCACACAGAAAAATAAGTGAAAACACAGAAAAAATATTGTCTAGCGTTCTGAAAATGCAGGTGTATTGGCCATGAGATTCCATTTATAGTTGCAAGTTCTAACTTTTCGTAGTTCACAGAGTAAACCAAAAAGACTGATACTAATCAAACATGCTCTTCATTTCTGTGCAGTAAGTGGTGTGTGTGTAGCAGAGGAGTTGACTGAAACCTGTCATTCAGATGTCTCTCAGGAATACTGAATCATCAATTGGATGATTCAGTTGTCCGTGAAGACACCCAGGGTGATTGCTTCGCCATGGTTTTAAATCTACCGCATGTTGTTAAATCTGCATATGAAGCATCTACAGTCATGCTCAAAAGTTTGCATACCCCTGGAGAATTGGTAATACGTGTTCCAATTTCAGAGAATACATAAGTAAGCATGCAAAAAAACGTTTTTTATTTCTCATGGGATTCATTTTCAACTGTAGGTCATAACAGAATGGTACAATCATAATAGAAAACGTGAGAACAAAGAAAAAAATGAAATGACTCAAAAGTCTGCAAACCCTCAGGTCTCAATACGGTGTATTGCCCAATTTAGCATCAATGACAGCGAGCAGCTGTTCGTGATAGTTGTCTATGAGGCCCCAAATTCTTGAAGGTGGTATAGCTGCCCATTTATCTTATGCCTCCAGGGCATGCAAAGTATTTGGTCGTCTTGCATGTACCGCACGTTTAAGTGTATACAGTCAGGCGAGTGTATACAGCCAGGCGCCATCTTGGAAAAACAGACTCTACCAGTCAAACCACAAACGCTGTGCTACGTGAGCTGAACTTTAAGCAAATTGTGTTTGATTTTAGTTTGCATTGCCAGCTGTAGGTCTTGCTCATTGATCTGCATGAATGACTGAAAAACCTCTTGCCATGGAAGATTCCAAGTCACAGTTCAGCTCACGTAGCACAGCGTTTGTGGTTCGACTGGTCGAGTCTATTTTCCCAAGATGGCGCCTGCCTGTATACGCGAACGGTACTGTATTTTAAACTATCTTTTTAATAAACTGTCAGCACACTTACACATTTCTTAATGCTTCAGTTTGCATGTAGGGACCCTCATTATGCTACCGTGGAAGTGTGGTGCCATTTTGAGCCTTTTTAGTGGTATATAATAGTGATTTATTTTTTCTTCATCCATGCCCTCACAACTAGTGTTATAAGGTAATTATCAGTATGCACTAAAACTGGGCACATTCGAATAGCATGAAAACATATCCCAGAGAACGGACGACTCGGTACCCATGTGTTATTAACACCTAGGTTCATTTTGCATTTCGAAAACCGTCTCCAGAGAAGGTTTCGTTTAGGCATTTGCAAAGCCATAGTGTACCTTTAACAGATATAAAACTATGCAGGGACCGAAGTGGTTTTGACCCGCCACAGTCCATAGGTCTGAAAGGGGCTTAACTTTCCAACTGCAGCAAGGGTGGCATAGGGTTTAATGGTTAAGGGAGTAAGGGTTTAGGGAGTAAGGGTATAGGGAGTAGGGGTTTAGGGAGTAAGGGTTTAGGGAGTAAGGGTTTAGGGAGTACGGGTTATGTGCAAAACTTTGGCCAGGGAGTATAAACTCAATAAGAGTTAATGCACATAGGTAAGTATGGAAGAGTGGAGTCTATATTTTAAGGCATGAACTATGAACACTTTGTTTTTGACAACGACATTGTTGGGTGGAACCAGCATGTGAATTCACATAGTACAGTCGTGGTCAAAAGCTTTGAGAATAACACACGTATTTGTCTCCGCAAAGTTTGATACTTCACTGATCTTAGATCTTTTGTCAGTAGTTACTATGGTATACTGAATTATAATTACAAGCAGTCCTTAAGTGTCAAAACCTTTTATTATCAATTACATTAAGTTTATGCAAAGAGTCAATATTTCCAGTGTTGACACTTCATTTTCAAGGACTCTGTGATCTGCCCTGGCATCCTGTCTATTAACCTCTGGGTCACGTCCTGACTGATGGCAGCCCATTCTTGCATGACAAATGCTTGGAGTTTGTCAGAATTTGTGGGTTTTTGTCCACCCGCCTCTTGAGGATCGACCACAAGTTCTCAAAGGGATCAAGGTCTGGGGAGTTTCCTGGCCATGGCCCAATATTTCTATGTTTTGTTCCCCAAGCCATTTAGTTATTATCACTTTTGCCATATGGCAAGGTGCTACATTATGTTGGAAAAAGCATTGGTCATCACCAAACTGTTCTTGGATGGTTTAGAGAAGTTGCTCTCGGAGGATATGTTGGTACCATTCTTTATTCATGTCTGTGTTCTTAGGCAAAATTGTAATTGAGCCCACTCCCTTGGCTGAGAAGCAACCCTACACATGAATGGTCTCAGGATGATTTACTGTTGGCATGACACAGGACTGATAATAGCGCTCACCTTTGTCTTCTCCGGACAAGGTGTTTTCCGGGCGGCCCAAACAATCGTAAAGGGGATTCATCAGAAAAAATGACTTTGGATGTCAGAACACGTCTTCCATGGATCGAAAACAAACTCCTCAGCACTCCGGTCAAGTTGCCAGCGTAGCTGCTTACATTGCGTTACTTTTTTTGAAGTGGCCCAAATCTGCATAGCTCATGTCTGCGTACTAGCACGAAACGCCCATTTCATGATGAAAAATGACACCTTGTGTTTGCGCCGACAACGTAGACCATGTAGGACCCATTAGAGTAAGCAGGTCAATGATAGGGTTAAAGGGAGTGTTGGTAGGGGAGCCTTGACAGTCCACTGAGGTAATGTGGAAGTTCTTAGCACATTAATAGTTCAGGGAGAAGAGGAGAGTGCATTTAATAATTAAGCAGGATCATGGCCCTGCTTTATGACAGACAGACCCATGCTCCAGGGTTAAAAAGGTCACGATTATCACCGTTACAGACGTCATCCCTATAATCATCTCTCTCACCATCGTCATCAACCGTACGGCTGCCATTATTGACCATCATTGTTCGTTTCGAACTAACTCTTCTCATCTGCTACTGATCACTCTGCCATCGTACTAATGTTTGGCGGTTTAAGGAATCACAACCACTTATGGAGTACTACTGGACTCCAGCAGACAGGCGGACAGAAAAGACAGGTCACGCTATCCAAGCCAAAGTGGAGCTCCGCTGAACAGTGGCTGTCAGACAGACCGTACGTTGCACACCTGGGACAAGATATCCGCTGATTAAACACTCATCAATCATAGACCCACAGCTAATCACCACCCTGAATCCGAGTCCTACATTATTCAGTGCAGAGTGTGCCGACACACAGAGAACAGAGCAGGTACCCTGGTGCCTAATGCCTCCGCCCACTGGCTACATCTCTCTGAAGGCGGAGCAGGGGATTTTATTCTGAAACCATGTTTTCAAGAAGAGGTGGAGAGGGAGGGAGACAAAGAGCCAAAAAAGACAGTGGAAGAGAAAAAAAATGTTTCCCCAATTAAAAACTTCACCAGAACACAAAAAAACTCCCTATTATGGGATGTGAAACAATGTCACGCTCTCGCTCACAAAAAATGTTTCCCTCCCTTCCAAAACGACTGTATGGAATGAAAACACTTCTTCTGTCGCACAAAGAAGAACACGCAGCCGAGGGGAGCGCAGGGGATGCCTCGTCCTATTGAAATCACATGTGGAAATCTTTGGCTTGCGTACGATGCAGACCCCAGAAACTGATGGGGAACAATGGTACACCGTACGCAGCATCTGTCATGGCAGAATATAAAAAGAGGAACTTGGCAGAAAAAGAAATTGAAAAAAAAAGAGATGGGGGGGTGGGCTGTAATTCATTTGCGAATCAGCACCCAGCGTTTAGCTTCTATATCAGGCTGCCGGTGAGTGCCAAAAGTTAACAAGGTAATCAGTTTCAATCCTGCCCTTCAATTGTACACTACAGCCTCATCCACTGCCTAAATGGGCAGAGTGGGCCTGGCAATACGACCGCTGAGGTCAGACACCTTATTGCACAAACACACATCTTAGCAAGCAAATGCGAAGACATCCTCACAAACACCTACACACAAGCAAACAAATAAAAACCACACACCTAAACGAGCAAACACACACACCCTAATGCACAAACCCATGCGCGCACGTGCACGCACACACCCTTTAATGTACATTGTACATACAGAAATTGTTATGCACAACTTAATGCTTAAATCAATGCCTTTGTACAAAATGAACACACAGAGACGTTGGGGACTATGTGACATAAGGAGACTGACATTAAACATCCATTGGGATGAGGGCGGAAGGGAGAGGGGGAGGGAGAGGAAGTCCCAGAACAGAGGTGTTGTTGGCCTGGCGTCTGCTTGGGGCCACACCGCATGTTGACTCTACAGCTGCTTCTATTCTTCTCTCTCTCCCCTAACTCCATCTTTTCTCCATTTCGTTCGTTCTCCTTAACACTCTCATCTTCTTCCTTTTTGTCATTGTCTCTGGCTCTGCCCTGGCTAGTGTTAGCCCTGAGGCCCTGCCAGGCCCCTGGAGCAGGAGGGTTCATTCTCCATCTCCCCACAGTAATCTGCTCCAACAACAGGCCACACAAGAACAATGCAGCGCAGAGCCCCCACACCGCCTGGTCAACTCAACACTACTAACCTCACTCTTGTTATCTCTCACACACATACTTTCCTAATGCACCTCCCCGGCTGGAGAAATTCATTAACCATTTTTCTAATAAGGATGAGTATGTGTACTGGCAATACATTTACATGTTTGGCCAAAAGACCCCAACTGCCAGTCTAAATTATAACACACAAAAGCCATGCAAAAAAAAAAACAGGTAATCCTTGACTGTCTACAACTTCTTAACTCCAAAAAGACAACAACGCCATCCCGCATCACACAAACAGGGATAATCCGCTGCTGTGTTTTAGCACGTCAAAGCTAACTGCTTAATGTTTGGCTGTATTTGAGGACAGAGAGGGCCCTGGATGGAGAGAATTCTTTTAATCACGATTCTGTATCCTTCCACCACAGGAAGAGGGAAATCCTGTTTATAGTGGGGAAAAGCATTGCGGTTAATGAAGGTTAGTGATACGGGAATGTGTAGCAAGAGAGAGTGACACGTGGGCTTTGTGTGGAGTTTATTTCCAGCCAGCCAATCAGGGCGGGCTAAGTGTCTGATCTCCATGATTCAAGGGTGAAAACACTGCGTACCTCTATCCAATACATGGTGCCCTCGGTACTGCCCAAGGGAAATATAGACATCCATATGAAAACAAAACACACAGAAAAAATAAACACTTTAAGAAAAACAGTTGAGGAAAAAAGGTTTCCAGAATCCAGGCAGCCGAACGTGAGAGATGGAGGTACACATTGGCCTAAACTACTAAACCAACCAGGCTAATCCCTGCTTGTGCTGCTGGACGCCCGGTTCGCTGTCAGCTGCAGCAGTCTGGCAGGAGCCTCGTAGCGACAGCAGCTATGCCCGTTAGCCCCTCGTTTGCATAATCAATGTGACAACCTTATTTTTCAGATGCAAACAGGATTCGGGCCAGTGGAGGTGTGGGCTGCACCGTGCAGCGTGGCAGTCATGGCCCTCTTTAACCTTAACTAGATTAGCGTGATTATCCCAGCTCTCTCTTACAAGTGTACAGCCAGGATAAGTGGCCACAAAGCCTGACTGTCAGTGTGAGTGGGCCGAGTGGGGTCCCGTTGGGGGCCCGGCAGACTGCAGGTTATCAGGGCCCTGAGAGAGAGAAAGGCCCCATATCGCCTCTAAAACTAATTGTTATTCATATCACCCAGACCTAGTCGATGCCTTTCTCCCTCTGCTGTGCCTGCAGTAGGCAGTGACCGTGAGTCTCTGGTCCTCCTTTCTTTCTCTCGTTCGTCTGTCAGAAACACAAAACAATATGGCCCCGAGCACGGCTAAGACTTAGCCAGGCAGGCCTGCTGGGATAAATCAGGTGTGTGTGGAAAAGTGTATAGAAAAGAGTCTTAACCACAGCTCCGTATTTTATGAACACAACCACACGTCTACTTAATACACGCAAAACAACCACACACTACATGCAAATCTACTTCTTCTGTGAATTGTAAAAACACACTGCAAGAAACTGAAGGTCAGTTAATTGAAGATGAGGCCATGTGTCCTCTAAGACATGTCCAATCAGGGCACTTCACACTACTTGGTCAAACAGGAAGTTAGAAGACTCAGGGACTGGGAGTTGACACCATAGATATCCATAATAAAGGCTAGATTTCTCGTCCGCGCAGCTAGCCAATGGAGGTCGACGTCCGCCACAGACAGCTCGCTTTAATCGGGGCGCAGATGGCTCAGTGGGTAGGGAGTCAGATTTGTAGTCAGAAGGTTGCCAGTTCGATTCCCGACTGAACCAAATGTTGTTGTGTCCTTGGGCAAGACACTTCACCCTAATTGCTCCCAGGTCGTTGCTGAAAATAAGAAACTGTTCTTAGTCAACTTACCTGGTTAAATAAAGGTTAAATTGAAAAAAATAATAATAATTGAAATTAGAGTATTTGTGATCACTCACCTTACATCAGGTACCATAGAGCCCACCAAGCTTGCCTGTGACAAGATGGCCATCGGTGATGACGTTAGAGACCCCGCCTTAAGTCATCTAGCCTTTATTATGGATATCTATGGTAACAACTGTTGATGACAGAAGTCAAATAACTTCTCTGTCTTTGTCCTAGAATGTCTATTGCAGCAGATAAACACACTCAAATAGCAACAGTACACACGGCAAAGTGTGGTTTACCTCGACCACGCCACAGAGTAGGGTACAAACCTTGGGGAACTAAATTCATCCCCATGTTAGCCTAATTGTCTTGCATCTAAAACAATTAGACATATTTTGGTGTATTTCTGTTTTCAACAGCCTCATGTCTTTGTTAACATATTGTATTGACAAAAAATAAATGAGTTAATAAATACACTTAATCTGCCACTCAAAGGTGTTGGCCCTAACACTGACAGTAAAGATAAAAAACATAGGATTTTCAATGTTTACCACAGACTTCGTTTCTCCAATTTGCCTCATTGTTACTAGCAATAAAGTAAAATATATCCGAACAAATATTTTTTTTTGCCGAAAATGTAAGAAAAGTGTTACGGCGCTGAATTGCCATTAATTTGACATTTTACCTGAAAGCTGAAAAAGCTGAGAGCATTATGAAAGATGCATACACCTATGAAGGACTATACAGTGCCTACCCTCAACATCAAAGTGAAAAAATGTACTATAATTCTGAACAATTATTACAATTTAATTAGTGAAATACCTGGTTGGGATACGTGATAAGCCCCTTAGAGTAACAATTATAAACTTGCTCAGGTACTAGTCACTTCTCAGATCACACACCATGCTAATCATCCCCCACCTGATATAAAATACAGTGGGTTTGATTACTTGATATGAGAACCGGCTGTTCCATGGTGAGTCCATGACTAGCAGTGCATGGCATTGCAAAGAAAACACTATGGTTGGAAAGGTGCTAACAAAAGGGCTCTAGGACAAAGTTGTGGAAAGGCACAAGTTAGGAGAAGGATACAAAAAGATTTAAAATGATTTCACTATATGTCTGAATTCTGTACAGTGGAAAGCGTATGGCACCACAAACACCTTGCCTAGATCGGGCCGTCCCTCCAAACTGGATGACCAAGCCAGGAGGACATTGATCATGGAAGCTACCAAGAGGCCAACGGCAACTTTGAAGGACTTATAAGTCTTTATGCCTGAAATTGGTCGGTCTGTGCAAGTGACAACAACCTCACAAGCTTTACACAAAGCTGGCCTGTATGGCAGGGTGGCAAGAAAGAAACCTCTGAAGAAGGGCCACACAGAGTCGGGTTTCGGCTTTGCAAAAAAACACTTGAAAGATTTCAATGCCACATGGCAAAAGGTTTTATGGTCAGATGAGACCAAGCTTTTACTTTAATGACTGAGCTGCAAGCATTATGTTTGGCAGAAACCAAACACAGCACATCACACCTACTGTGAAGCATGGTGGTGGCAACATTATGTTGTGGGGATGTTGCTCTTCAGCGGGGAAGAGATTTGTGGGTGATTCAGAGCACAGACAGTTTCGTGCAAATAAAGACATAATAAGGAAGGTTACTGCCAGACAAATTCATCGGATTAAGAGAGCAGCTGCTAAAATGCCATTACAAAGCAGCAAACAGGAATTTAAACATCAAGGTGTAGTTGTGCATAAACCTACTACTCAGCCACCCCTAACCAATGCTCACAAGCAGAAACGGTTGCAGTGGGCCCAGAAATACACGAAGACAAATTTTCAAACAATCTTGTTTACTAATGAGTGCCGTGCAACCCTGGATGGTCCAGATGGATGGAGTAGTGGATGATTGGTGGATGGTTACCATGTCCCAATAAGGCTGTGATGTCAGCAAGGTAGGCCCCTTTAGGGAGAGAGGCTGGTCAACCCATTTAAGGTCCCTGAAGGTGTGAAAATGACCTCTGCAAAGTACAGTCGTATGCAAATGTTTAGGCACCCCTGACAATTTCCATGATTTAAATTTACAAGTAATTGGATCAGCAATTTTATTTGGATCTATCAAATAACTGAAGGACGCAGTAATATTTTGGTAGTGAAATTAGGTTTATTGGATTAACAGAAAATGTGCAATATGCATCAAAATGAAATTAGACAAGTGCATACATTTGGGCACCCTTGTCATTTTGTTGATTTGAATACCTGTAACTACCTAGCACTGACTAATTTTAACACACAATTGATTTGTTGAGCTAAGGGGTGTCACGATACCAAAAATTCAGTAGTCGGTGCAAATACCAGTAAAATCACACGATTCTCGATGCCGATTTCGATACCACGGTAAAAAAAGGATTTTCTAAGATTCCAACTACTTGAACTTGAAAGATTTATTAAAACACTTGAAAAATATAACAAGCTATAAAAAACATGTACAATATAGCCTTGAACAACATAATAAAGTCCAAATAATGCTCATAGTACAACAACTACTCCTCAGACACATTCCAGACAGCTTTTCAAAAGGTACTGTGCAAAAACAACAACAGTGCAAAAGAAAACGGTGGATATAAGTGTGCAGCCATTCAGCTAACAAGATAAACATGTTTTTTTTTACAACATAGCGCACCGTTTCTTGGATATCTTATCTATCTTGGATAGTTTAAGGTTTTTGTAGAGCAAAGGTAGCATGTCAACATGGTACTGGGTAAGTCGCGAATGACTTATGTGATGTATGCGATATCCACATTTACCACCAGCATCCCTTAATGTAGCTAGCATTACACAGGATTCTGTGAATTTATTATGTATTTAAGCAATACAGATTGCAAATGTAAATGTTCTTATTAAAATATTATAAGTTAGTAAATATGTCACACTATTCTAATAGTGGCATATTTTCGAAATGTTTAATGTTTCCATATTTGTTAAGCGATGTTTATCGCGTTGAATGAAACGCTAATACTTTAAAGGCGAAACTACGAAAGGCTAGGAATTGACTGAAGAAGCTGGCTCCCTAAAGAAGCTAGCTTCACATCGGAGTGAATTATTGTGTGTAATGTGTTGGGCATTGGTCCCATACGGCTGTATTGTATTGGATAATGAAAGCTTTGAATCATATGTTCTTATCAGTTTACTATCTAATACGTTCCCAACCGGGGAACTATATATATTAAGTGGATTTTTCGAACAGGGATTCGGAAACGGGGCTTGCTCCGTCTGCTCCACGCATCAAGTCGGTATTGCAGTACCTCCGGGAACGGTGCACATACAAGTGTAAAAATTAGAAAAGTACATTATCCTCCGCCGAACGAAGCAGACTACCTAGCTAGCAACTGGAGGCGAAGGCCTTTACGTTAGCTTTTGATTATTCCTGTTATTTTCAGTTATCCTTCCCTGACAAAGCTAGCTAGCTACAGTATTGCAAACCCTGGCATATTTGCTATCAGAGTATCGGTGCCTACGGTACTTCAAAAAAATGGGCATCGTCAGTGTTTTATCATTTTAGAACCGGAAGGTTTCGGTAGTATCGGTTCTGGTGACATCCCTAGTTGAGCTCATTAAGCCTTGAACTTCATAGACAGGTTCATCCAATCATGAGAAAATGTATTTAAGGTTGCCAATTACAACTTGTTCTCTTTGACTCTCCTCTGAAGAGTGGCAACATGGGGGCTTCAAAACAATTTCAAATGACCTGTAAACATAGATTGTTCTACATTATGGTTCAGGGGAAGGCTACAAAAAGCTGTCGCAGAGATTTAAGCTGTCAGTGTCCACCAGTGAGGAACATAGTGAGGAAATGGAAGACCACAGGCCCAGTTCTTGTTAAGGCCAGAAGTGGCAGGCCAAGTAAAATATCGGAGGCAAAGGTGAAGGAAGGTCATAAGTCTTCATGCATGACAATGCACCATCTCATGCTGCAAAGAATACCTCTGTATTATTGGCTGCTATGGGCATAAAAAAAGAGAAACTCATTGTGTGGCCCCGATCCTCCCCTGACATCGACCCTATTGAGAACCTTTGAAGCATCCACAAGCAAAAGATCTCTGAGGGTAGGAGGCATTTCGCATCAAAACAGCAGCTCTGGGAGGCTATTCTGACATCCTGCAAAGAAATTCAGAAACTCCATAAACTCACAAGTTCAATGGATGCTAGAATTGTGAAGGTGATATCAAAGAAGGCTCCTACATTAACATGTAACTTGCCCTGTTAAGATGTGTTCAATTGAAATAGCTTTGATTTCAGTAAATATGACCTGCTAATGCTGCAAATTTAACAAAATATCATTTTCAGTTCTTTACAACCTATAAAATGTTTTGAAACTGTTGTACATAATAATTTGGAACAGTGCATTTTGAGTTTTTTATTTTTGATAAAAATCCTGTTTTCATTGGGTGGTTGTTCAATGAAATTCAACTCATACCCAAAAGGTTAGTGACTTGAACATTATACTGACTGTCATTTGCATCGACTATTTAGGAAAATCACTGTAAAATACATTTGCTTAATAATTTGGAACGCGGTGTATAGGCTATTGGTCTTTTTTATTTCCCATTCTGTTCCCCTCCCAATGCCCACTAATCCTGCTTTGTCAGCAGTTCTGCATCTCCTTGTACAGATCTGTGGGATGTCGAAGGGTGCGCACATGGTTCATCCAACCACATGTCACAGAACCACAGATTATTTTTTGCACTGCTCATTCAACACAGAAGCCATGCATGGGATGATTACGTTCACCAACTATACTTCTGCAATCGAATTTACAGGCGCACGATCTGGACACAAAAAGTTGCTAGAAAGTGACGTGTTAGGACAGTTTAAGTAAGTATGGTGAAATCACATGGACTAAAGTGCCTTGCTCAAGGGCAACAGGACATTTGGCCCACTCGGGAATCCAACCAGCAACCTTCTTATTGCAAGTTTGATTCACTAACCAATGAGTCACCTGACTCCTGAGCTCTGGTAATCACTAGCTAATCACTGAGCTAATCACCACAGACTGCAAATTGTGTATCCAATAGTCCTGGACTACAAATACTAATATAAATTATATGTTATCATATTTTAAAGAGCATTATATTACAGAAGAAAGCAAACAAAGTAACATCACATCAGCTGTATGGCTCTAGCGAGTTCAAGTGTTGAGGGAATAGAAGGCTGAAGCACTGTAAGCAACATGTCTATATCTAGTGTGTGTGTGTGTGTGTGTGTGTGTGTGTGTGTGTGTGTGTGTGTGTGTGTGTGTG